>CABFWB010004233.1:0-63276 GCA_902151455.1 Timema bartmani
AAAAGTTTCTAACAAGACAACTTTTTCATGTTTTACTTTAAATATTTCAGGAGGTATAATACGTTTTAATTTTTTTTTTAACATCATGTAAAAGATATTCCTTTCAAACTTTACAGCCGTTGCTCATAACTATTATAGGAGTCACCATAAAATGACTGTATTTTCCACACAATTGGAATGAGACTTATGAAGTGATATATTTGGAACCTCATGAAACTTTGACATTTTCATATTTTGAAAAAAAAATTTAAAAAAATTAAAAACATCTATGGTGGTTTAAATTGATTTGACAAGATGCATACGTGAATGTTCTTTAATATGCCATGCTTATTTCATAGAAATAACAACGTTCAAATTTAAGAGTCAAATGGCAACTACGCTTGGTTGAAAAAAGGACAGCGCTAACGGAGAAACCAATGGGTTGGAAAGAGATGGTAATAGCCCATAAGAGCCTGTACTGCAATTTGAGAGTGGAACGCTCTATAGAATGGAATCTGGGTCAGGGGATTAGGCTGTAGCAATAATTGATTTTCTTCAAGAGGCAGTCATTACTTCTTTGTCCAATGGCGGCAATGTATAGTGTGAACTGTGTTCTTCTTTTCACTGTAAAAGCCATATTGTGTTTATTACCTTTTTTATGTTTACACCCTTCTTTTCTGTACCCTCTTCGAAATATAACATAGAAGGTGTAAGAAATAGGAATAAATAAGTGTAACAAACACATGGCTCACTATTAGAAGAGTAGCACGGTGCATTAATTCTATATATTGCTGTCACTGGACGTAGGGGTAGTGGCCACCTATTTCCTCAAACAAAATCATTATCAGAACTCTTCCAAGGGGAGTGTGAAACAACACAACTTCCTAAATTACGTGGCGGAGGGGGTAAATAAAAACAGGATAAAAGGAATACTAAATAAAAATGATACAAATAAATATATCGCTAAGGAAAACCTCTATTCACTTTTTAAGATACATTTCATTATTTATGTAGGAAAGTTTGGGATAAAGGGTCATATCCATACTGGCATTCAACTTTCAAATTTAGAAAAATATTCCAAACATCATTCTTGTTACAGATGCTTAATCTATATCGACCTCCAAAAATGTGCACTTTAACATGCTTTCACACCACAAGAAGATTACATTTTGAACCTACCACTCAAATGAAATAGGATAATGTCTTGTTTTTATTTTCCTCTTTAAAGAATACCTCTTTCCATTCTATGGGGAATTTTATTATACATATTTGGAAGAAGTTATAGGTAGAAAACATACAGGTGAACAAACAGAATATGGATTTTACAGTGAAGAGAATAACACAATTCACACTTTACATTGCTGTCATTGGACAAAGAGGTAATGGCTGACTCTTGAAGAAAATCAATCATTACCGGCCAGTCTGCTGACCTAGGTTTTATTCTATCGAAACACATCAGGAGGGAGTGTGAAATGCACAAAACTTCCTAAAAGAGGAAACAAAAAAAGGAAATTATTAAAGAATGACAGAACACTTATAGATAGGATAGAAAAGAGGTTTTCCTTAAAGAGATATAATATTATGAATTTAAATTTTCTTTATTCCTGCTAGAAGTGTGCTTGTAATTTGACAGGGAATTTATTGAGGGTATGGTTAATTTAATATGTGTTCACATTTGTTAATAACTATTGCTATAAAAGTTCAGTAAAATATTGAGAAAAATAAAAATCCACCCTAAGTGAAAGCATCGCTTCATTATGATTTTGATGAAATTATCCAAACATTTAATATCAGATACAAACTGTTATGATTGATATACTTTAATTAGATATAATTTTTATGAAATAATAAATGTTTCATGTCATATTGTCAAACAATGTATTTTTAGTAGATTTTGTGCTCACTATTTAACTACATTAAAAATATTTTTTGGTTGTGTAAACATTGATTATATATCATTTCACATATTATAGTTTATCCTGATAGCTATGTTCCAACAAGTTAACTCAAAGTAATTTGACCTAAGCTTGGGACATTAATTTGTAATCTTTATAAATCACATCCCGAGTTTCACAAATCCAATAAAGATTGATGACTCAACTATGCAGTATGATGAGCATAAAAATGACAGAAATAAATTATTAGTTAAAGCTTAAAAGAACATTCTTCTTAATCATCAGTTTCTAGCCACTGGCCAGGTCTCTTTTGAACATAAGCCTCTCCAGCGTATCCTTTCTCCCCATCACATCTCCTCCACAATGACCCAGTCTTCTCCTCTCTCCTCTACACTTCTCTGTACTCCCTTCAGCTACCTGTCCCTTGGTCTTCCGCTTGTCCTGCCACCCCACTTTAATATACAACATCTTCATAATCATAAATATGAAGAATTTTACCATATTGCCGTTTATTAAGCAGCATTACATAATACGAGTTATACCAGAAATTAGCAAACCAAAATTTGATCTTAGTTCGATATGCCATTTTTTGGAGGGATATATTTACTCATAAGATTATATTAAAATAACTATTACCCCTGGTTAGTAGGCTACATTAGGAAATGGTGAAAAAAAGAATTTCATAAATATTTGTACACACAGACCATATTAATTTAACTGAATATTATGGAATGTAAACAAGTATTATTCATAATGTATCACACAAATAGTTAAAGGAAAAAATTGGTTTTATTATAATTTTAGAACTCAAATTTTTCACTCAAACTGTACTGCCTGCAACCTAATCTGGATTTTTCTTACATGCTGGTCAACCTTGTCTAATCCTGGCATCCACCTAAATGTGCGATAATAAGATAATTCCATTATGAAAACCCACACACTTACATACACAAAAGGTAAAAAGATAACTATCGGTTTCTTCAAACTTGCCCTGTAATCAATGCTTAATTTTAATACAATAATATCATAATTTAATGTAGTGGTTCCCAAACTCCATTGACTTAAGACCTACTTAAATTAATATGCATTTTGTGTGGCCCATCAAGATTTATGAGGTATATATATTTTTTTCCTTTTTTAAAATGTCAACAATTTTTGGATCAGTTAAATATTACACATTCTTTTACTTTGGTAGTGTCTTGCACAAAATTTTGATAGTATGGGTATTCCCCCCTGACCCCCTATTATTTTAAGTATTTAATGTGCACTTTTAAACCGACTGATTGTATCTGCACACAACTCATAAACTAGCTTAATTCTAGAATAGAATCAAGAACCAGCCTCTGGCCGTTAATTCATCACTGTAAGGTCATTTCATTTCAGCAATGATACATTTTTCGGCCATTCCGGGAATTAAACCCAGGATCCTTAGCTTGGTAAGGAAACACACTACTAAATGAGCTAAGACTTCGGACTAGTAGAACAATAATAAAAGCCTTATAAATAAAATAAATATTTTGTAGTTATCGGTCTTCATTTGTGCAAATAAAAAGTTTACACACTATCAGTGAGAATAATGCTGAACACTCTGATTCAGATAGTGTTTATATGGTTATTTTTCCCAAACAATTACCAAGAGCTACAGGGCCAGTTTCAGAGTAGGACTTAGTATGCCTCAAGTGTGGTGCCATACTAAATACAAGATGACATCTACCCTGACCAGAATGTAATGGGCCAGTTTTGCATATAAAACTTCAAACTATCCCATTCCATTCTGGTCTAGGTAGGTATCACCCTATATTTGGTATGGCACCGCACTTGAGACGTACTAAGTCTGATATGAAACTGGCCCATTCCATTTTGGTTTATGTAGGTGTCATTCCGTATTTAGTATAGCGCCGCACTTGAGACATATTAAGTATGATATGAAACTGGCCAATTCCATTCTGGTTTATATAGGTGTCATTCTGTATTTAATATAGCACTGCACTTGAGACATACTGAATCTGATATGAAACTGGCCTATTCCATTTTGGTTTATGTAGGTGTCATTCTGTGTTTAATGTAGCACCACACTTGAGACGTACTAAGTCTAATATGAAACTGACCCATTCCATTTTGGTTTATGTAGGTGTCATTCTGTGTTTAGTATAGCGGCACACTTGAGACGTACTAAGTCTGATATGAAACTGGCCCATTCCAATTTGGTTTATGTAGGTGTCATTCTGTGTTTAGTGTAGCACCCCACTTGCGACGTACTAAGTCTAATGTGAAACTGACCCATTCCATTTTGGTTTATGTAGGTGTCATTCTGTATTTAATATAGCACCGCACTTGAGACGTACTGAATCTGATATGAAATTGGCCCATTCCATTTTGGTTTATGTAGGTGTCATTCTGTGTTTAGTGTAGTACCCCACTTGAGACGTACGAAGTCGGATATGAAACTGACCCATTCTGTGTTTAGTATAATGGCGCACTTGAGACATACTAAGTCTGATATGAAACTGGCCCACTCCATTCTGGTTTATGTAGGTGTCATTCTGTATTTAATATAGCACCGCACTCGAGACGTACTGAATCTGATATGAAACTGGCCTATTCCATTTTGGTTTATGTAGGTGTCATTCTGTGTTTAGTGTAGCACCACACTTAAGATGTACTAAATCTGATATGAAACTGACCCATTCAATTTAGGTTTATGTAGGTGTCATTCTGTGTTTAGTATAGCGGCACACTTGAGGTTTATTAAGTCTGACTATGAAACTGACCCATATTCTTGAAATATATAATACCTTACTAACTGTTCATATTATACACATATATGATAATCACTCTAATGGGGCAGGGATAAGGAAGGAAGCATTTTAGAGGTAGCCCACCTGCATTGGCGTGGAAGGATAGAGGGGAACCGTTTAGGGAAAAGAACTCTGGTAGACCCACCTGGAATTTGAGCCGCAGTATCCTTGTCTTCAGCAGGCCAGTCTAACAGGAGAGTGATGGCCTCTAGACCATTCGGTCACTGAAGTGGATCATTTAGACTTAAATAAGGTTTTCCCCAAGTACAATTTTCATGCGCCACAGGTTGGGAACCACTGGATTAGTATAAGGATGGGACCCTTGAGTCCTTAGCGAGATTTGGGGATTTAAGAAAATATCAGATTCAAGACTAGAATTAAAAAAAAAAGTTTTTCAAATCTTTTAATTTTAATTTATTTCATAGCTTTTATACACCTTATTGGTAGCTGAGACACATAATAATTATAGGAAAAACTTAACAACCAGATCCCAGATCATAAATTTACTTCTACTTCTATTTTCTATCATATAATTATATTTATATTTCGTATTTAGCTCATCATTTTCCCCAAAAGTCAGAATTGAGATTGAGATTCATAGATAAAATAAAGATTCATATTCATTAAATTATAGATAGGACCCAACTCTAGTTTAGTATGTAAGTCCTGTGTCCTGTGTCATAGATGCATATTGAATAAAAGCCTTGGATCAAGTTACTATATAATTATTTTTATCGCTGTGTCATACTACCCGTTAAGGTTATACACTTACATCATATTAAATTATTGTTAACCTAGGTGGTCTTGGTGTAAAGTGCTTGCCTCAGGATCCAATGTTTGTGGGTTCAAACCCGGCCAGGATCGACAGATTTTTCTTGAGCACTAAACGTCCATAGTACAACTTCCTTCTGAGGGAAAGTAAAGCGGTTGATATGATGTTGATTGTGGCATATAAAATAACCCTGGAAGGTATGTGAAAGTACCTTTTCCAGCAAAATTGGTAGGCCCTTTCATTCTTGCACATAGAAATTATTGTGTTCTGATATGTCGGTTTAGGAAGTGCACGTTAATACCTCGAATAAAAAAAAAATTATAATTATTTTGCTGTAAAAGTAGATGCCTTTTGAAAGAGAAAAAATACCATTTTTTAGCACCATGTTTTACCACCTGTTCGGGTTGTATGCCTATGTACTAATTATGCTAATGATTGGGTATTAGGGGAAAAAAAAAATATATATATATATATAGTTTTAATTGCATTATAAGTTAGAACTCATTTGCAAAAAAAAAAAAAAAGACATTTAAATACTATCTAATAAAAATGTTAATTTTACCTGCTTTGGTGGCCGCATGGTCTAAGTTGTTACTATCGCAATAGAGTAGACTGCCAAAGACAGGGAGATCAGGATTTGATCCCGGTTAGGTGTGCTGAGGGTGTTTGTTATTTCCTAAATGGTTTTCTACTTTCCCTCCTGCAAATGCAGGTACATTCCTCTAAATATAACCTTCCTAATACCAAACCACAAATTACCTAAAAAAAAAAAAACACTTCGCTGGCCACATGTTCTAAGAAGTCACTCTTGCAGTAGACTTGGTTACTTATAACGTGGAGATCGGGGTTCAGATTTCAGTCAGTTATACTGAGGGCATTTGTTCCTAAATAGTTTCCCACTTTCCTGATACAAATAAGTGTACACTTATTCTAAATTCAACTTCCCTCAACTTTAAACCAATAGTAAGTATGTGGTAACTTTAATGGGCTAAAATTAACTCATTTTTAGCACCGCGTTTTACTACCCGTCATGATTATATGTGTATGTGCTAATTAAGTTAATGTATTAAGGATGAAGAAGATTAAATTTAGAGTAAGTGTACTTACATTTGTGTGGAGTGAGAGTGAAAAACCAATTAGGAAAAGCCACCCTCTGTACACTCGACTGGGATTTTAACCCCAATATCCCAGTCAAGCTACTAAAAAAAAACACTAGATTAAAAAGTTTGTAAAGGTTAATAAAGTCATTGAAACGTGATATTTCCAAATAATGGTTATTTTTAATCTTACAATGATAGGATTAATTATTTGTAGTTTTACTTGTGGACTACTCTAAACTTGATGAAGGTTTGGAGTCTAAAAATCACGTTGACTATTGAAGAGGCAGATAACATCAAATGCCAAGGTCAGTGTGAAAGCAATTCCTAATGGGGTGCCAAATATTTTTTGTTCCTTTGCATCTCGTCTTACTATCCGTCTGAGCTATTCACATTTAATAACATTAATAGGGTAGGGCTGTAAAAGGTAATATATATAGAAAATGTACCTGCATTGCATTTGTGTGTAAGAAGGGTGAGAAACTGTAAGGAAAAAAACACTTAATAACCCTTTGGGTGATTCAACCCCCAACATTCCCATCACCTTCAAACCACACTAGATGAGCTTGTTATTTGGCGAGTGTTTGTCCACTGGTGTAGGATACAAAATATTTAATAATCAGGGGTGTAGTGTAGCCGGAGCAAAATGACGCTCCACTGGTTTAGAAAGTGGAGCAGTGCTTCAGCTGATTGTCAGCATAAATATAATTTTCTCTGTCTTTGAATATGGATGCCTACAATGTGTCTTTTCAATAAATAGTAAATGAAAGTTAATTAAATTAATTATAGTTACGATGATGACCCTTTGAGCCATAATGAAAGACAGACCTCCAACATCACAAACTAAAAGCTGAGGCATTGCTATATTTGGGACTACAGCCCTGTTAATGAGCGAACAATACAAGTTTTAAAATTGATTTAAGCCTCTGAGTATTGTCATAAATACAAATTAGCTTTGGAGCACACAGATTTTTAGTTGGTGCATGACTACATCTATTGAAATGGCAATAATTATTATGGAATAATATGACAATATATTATGTAAAGCCTACTTATCATAGCGTATCTTTATTCTAGTTTCATAACAAACCTAAGAATGTAATGATTTATGTATCACACTATAGCTTATCTTTCTTTTTTTAATTTAATGCGAAGATTACTTTTATTTTAACACTGTTGAGATTTGAACCAGTGTATGAAGCATACATGAATGATTGAGATGTCTGTCTATTTCACCAATACATTGTGTGAAAATGTCTTTAAAATGAGTTAAAAATAGCAAATTTATCATAATTCACTTGTATTTTTAGTACCTATGCTTTTTTGTTTGTTTTCAATTACATTTCTTCTAGGGCTACCTAGTGTTTTACTTAAATTCTACGGTACTGGTATATAAAATTCTAGTGTTCTTTAGTCCATTTTATTTGTCAAAATAAAATGAGACCAGGTGAAAACAAAGTGTTAGGCGTGTCGACGCAGGTGCGCAGTTTTCAAACCACCTGCACCTCTCTGAATCGTCAGCTCTTTGCAGCTGCCACTTGCCACTACAGATAAAGAACTCTATCATTGACTCATTTCAATAAAATGTTACATAGGCCCTAAATTATGTCATAATTTTAATGGGAAAACCTCACAAACGCTAACGGTTGTTGGAAAACTTTTGGTTAATTCAATAGGGTGGCGTTTACGTCTTTCTTCCTGAGAAGCAGATTGATGTCTCAAAATTGATTATTTGATTTATACTTGTTTACATTGACCTTATGAACCTCTAAACATTTTATACGCCACCAACTTGTAGTTCATAGTTGATCCGCGTCCACGAAGCGCTCGAATCATTTTAAAGAGAAATGCAACATGGCTTCCGCCAGGAAGAAGCAGGACGAAAAACATCTCAAAATATTACGTGAATTGGTATCTTTACCTTCAAATAAAGAATGTTTCGACTGTCATCAAAGGGGCCCGACCTATGTTAACATGACAATTGGTTCCTTCGTTTGTACGTCATGTTCCGGATTGGTGTAAGTATAACTTAAAGTGACTTGACTTAAGCTAGCAATTATGCTCCAACTAATTTATATTTTAGACGAACTACAGATATTTTCAAGAGTTTTGGATTCACTATGCGTTTACGCTTTCACGATTAGTTGGTCTATTAAAATAGAAAAAATACTTATTTTTGAAATGTCATGCAATTCCCCCAAAAATAGGGTTGTGTATGTCTAATGCAGAAATGTCATGAATGACATTACTGGCGTAATGTCAATAAATCACCTTATATTGTTATAATTTTCATGCTCCAAAGACACTTAACATTATTATTGAATCTAGGGCCCTTTAGAAGAAGAATTATGTTATTAAAACTGGTTGTCCCTATCAGTTTGCAAAGATTTGTTTTGTTATATCAATGTTACCAAAGTCCTATTAACCATAGAATTGGTTTGTGCATAAATAAATATAATGTTTATATCAAATTTATCAATTATGATGTAGGTCAACACCTAATTAAACTGAATTAAAATTGTTTAGTGGTCATTGCCAACAAAACATAGTAGGTCTATAGACTATGCTATAACTTGTAGGAGTAAGATTATTCTTATTAATAAACTTATTTGCGTTTAATGAATGCTGGCAAGAGGCTTGCATCTAAAAATATTACCCTTCTCAGCCTTTTACCAAACTTATTTTATGATCTTTCTTGCACTGTCCCTTTCCAAATTATTTCTTTTGTTTATTATGTTTTTCATATTACTTTCACCTATCTACCATCTTATTGGGGATAATCCCTTTAACATATAGGATATAAAAATATTTTATTTATTTTATTACAATACATATCTATTTTTTATTGTTAACACACACTTAAGAAGACTGAGCATTGAATAATACTTAGGTTTATAAAGTTTCAAAAGTGTGTTTAACTATGGAATTATAACAAAACCCACCAAAATGACACACAAACTTAAATATTTAAAAACTCATTATTGTGATATGTGGTCCTATTAGGTTCTTGTGCGTTTCACTATCTATGGTGTCTAAAAAATATATTTTGAGGCTTTAAAAACTTTTAATTTTTCTATATTGAAATTTTGATTAATTTTCAAAAGAAAGGTTAGGTTAAGTTAGTCGGATATTTACCATAGTAATGTAGGCTACCATATTTATCAATAATTTCTGGTTTTAAAAATGATATCTATGTATGGTTTCATTAGGGTTTAATTTGTGAAATGATTCAGTTGTAGTGGACAATATGGCCGTATTCTGTAACTTTGGTGAGTAGTGAGTTTTTTTGCTAAAATAGATAAAAAAAAATTTTTATCCATGAATTAATTGACGAGCTTTGTATTAATTTGTAAAAATAATAAGATATTGATATTTTGGTTAAAAAAAAATCTAAAAGCATTGTATGCTCTAAATGATAACTATCACCATTTATTTAACCAACTTCGTGTGCTTCTTAAAACAAACATTGGTATTAATGAAATAATTTATTTTAGTAGGTACCATTAGGCCCAATACATACTATACTGGATATCATCTCCGAGGGAGTTGCACAACTAATATTGGGAAACAGCATTGTCATTTAATTGTTTCTGTGTTGTCAATCTTCCCTTAAATACATGACACATTTTGCAACGCTGGTTTGTGAATGTTGTTGGTAGTTCCTTCTTACCTCATTACATCACCTTCTGACATACTAACTGAAAGTGAGGAGATTTGGCAACAGTTTACAGAGAAAGAGTGAAGATAAAACTTTTCTCTATAAGAACTGCAGTTCGCTCGGAGGTGATATTGAGTGTAGTGTCAGTTACTGTCACAAGTTCTTCCCAGGGTCTTTTGACCGAGTGCGCTGCCCAGATGACTTTACTGACTGCCAGGCTGAAATCAATGTTTGTTGCACAAATCATCAAATATTTCCATGCCTCCACCCGGCTACAAAATGCCACCTAGCTAGAAAACATTTCTTGGGGGAACTTTGGTCACTGTGTGTTTAATGACCACGGGGCAGACCAGGAACCACAATTTTTAAACTTGTGATTTGTTAGTTGCTATCAGATTACTCAATACTCTATGGTAACTAATGATACATATAACCTTACACAGTAATCTTAAATTCTGTTGCAGCCGAGGACTAACTCCTCCTCATAGGGTTAAGTCTATTTCAATGGCAACATTTAGTCCAGAAGAGATAGAATTAGTGAAATCTCGAGGAAATGAGGTGAGTTTGAATTTTTACTGTGCATGACAATTTGCTTTCGTTCTACTGTAATGTGTTTCTATATAATATTGTTAAATACTGGGACATCATCATCATCACCATCATATTATCATCATCATCACCATCATATTATCATCATCATCAGTGTGGGTACACTTCCTCTTAATTCGGCCTTCCTAATCCCTAACACATTAGTGTAATTAGTACATAGGCGTATAACCCGAATGGGTAGTGAGAGACGGTGCTTAAAAAAAACTGTTTCCAGCCTTTGCCGGGTCATTATAGTAAAATGCCTCTCTATTCTCTTTCCTTAAAAACTGGGTATATACATGCCTGTTTTGACTCTACACCTTTTAGTTTGACAGTTAAATCTTAATTTAAAATCAGGCTTGAAATACAAGTTGTCCATCACATAATTAGATTTAATATTCAAGTTCATATAAATTCAATCTACCGAAGGTTTTTGTTACTATGAGTTAAAACACAGTGGTAGATCCAGGGAGTACTTAAGGGGAGCTGAATTCACTAGGAATATTAATTGATATAATATGCTACAATTTAACATTTAATATAATATTTTTTATTTAATATATGACTTAAAAATAGAATATTTGTTTCTTAAATGAGTCTTAGCTTTATACAATCTCTTGTTAATTATGCCTCAATGCTTTAGTTAACCAGCTTTTGAAGCTTTGTCACTTTTTATCACATAGTTGGGTCAACGCTACTTGATACTAACATGATTCAAAATTAGGTGTGCTATGAGGGGCTCAAAAGATTATATTACCTTAAGTGGTTCCAGGTGTTTATAACCCCTAAATTGTGTTAAAAAAACTCCATAGCATCAGGTCGCAATCAAGCCATACTGACAGAGCCTTAAAAACAAAAATGTATTCAAACTTTCTAATTATGACTACCAAAGATGCCCATGTCAGTTTTTCAAATGGGGAACGGATTAGAATCCCATCTGCCATGGGTGTGGCACCCTCCCTTCCTTGAGAGCAAATTTTAGGAATTTAACTCTGTGGGAGGGAATTTTAGAGCATCTGAACATAATTCTGACTTATTTATATGAGATTTAAGAGCCCATTTTCGCAAAAGAATTTTCTGGAAAATAACAAAATAAAATCTAGTTGTAGCTGAACCCATTGTAACTAAACATTTTATTTTTCATAAGTTTTTTGAACAAAACAAAATGAAAAGAAAGCTGTTGAAAAGGGAATGGGAGGAAATCAACATTTTATTATTTTTATCTCTTTTAACTCAAATATTGATGTGGTTAGTAATAAATTGCAGCCAAATTCCAAATACAGTACCTACACTATTTTATTTTTTCTTAAAAATCGATCAAAAAAATCCAGTAAATATTGCATGAGCGCCCATGATGGCTACTGGCTATAGATATTTTCGTTACCTTTCTTTTGATATTGTTTAAATAGTAAATAAAGAAGTATTAATCCAATTTGTAAAGTTTTGAGGCAAGGGGGTGGTGGGGTTGAACACCCTTCCCTCACACCCTCCTTGGTTATTGCCTTGGTTTGGAAGTAACGATTATAACTCCTTGGTTATTGCCTTGGTTTGGAAGTAATGATTATCAAGGACTCTGCCTTAAAATATGAGTGAAGAATGAATGACCCTGGGCACGGGACGATTCCTGGATAGCTCAGTGGTTAGAGCACTGGCATACTAAGCCAAAGGTCCCAGGTTTGATTCCCGTGTTCAGGTGTCATTTTTTAATTTTCAGAATATGATTATAAAAGAGACAAGAAGAACTTAGTAGAAATCAACTTGTTCACTGGACCTGTATAATTTATCGCTTCCTACAAACAAAGGGAGTAGTTGCAGTAAACTGGCAGTACAAAATTATCTCACTAGCTTTGTAAAGTCAGTTTAATTCGGTCCGTTTAGGAGAAGGAGAAGGGGGAGATGGTCTCCCTCAACCACACCTACTTCCTATGTGGATTATGGATTTGTGCCAGGTTGGAGATAAATACCATGTAATTTTTCAGATCGTTTCTTAAAAGACGAGTTTTTTTATTTACATCTATTTGTTAAACCTTTTTAAATAATGAATGGATTTCAGCTCTATTCCATATAAGGCCTAGCTTAGAGGTTTACATCTTAAACATGCCTGAGTATTACAATTGAATCCATGAGTCTAGTGGCATTATAATCGGCTAATTTTTGTCAAGTTATTCAAAAACTAGAATGTATTTAATTATGAATGAATTTAAGATTATTATTTAATGAACATTTGTTAGATCTTTCATGGATATTTTCTAACGCAAGTCAAAACTTTCCATTTCTTGGCTAAAAACATCATTTTTACTACATCAAATTGCTTTTCCAAGAAACTTTGTGGGCCAAAAAAAAAAAAAAGCAAAAGTGATAGTTTGTAAATTTGTCATTTAAGATTTTAATCGAAGTAAAAGAAAAATATATTAGTAGCTTCAAAGGTTATAAAATTGAAACTTTATGATATTCTTATCAAGATTGATATTTGCATCACACTACAAAATTAATATTTTAAGTATGGTAAGTAAGATTATACCAAATCTTTAAGATATGAAAAGAAAATCCATATATTTACAATATTTTTCCCCATTTATTTTCAGTACTGCAGGCAAATATGGCTTGGCCTCTTCGATGTGAATAATGTTTCGGATACCAAAGATGAGCAACAAATCAAAGAATTTATGATTGCCAAATATGAAAGGAAAAGGTTAGTTTTCAATTAAAATATATGCTGTTTTTTCTCTAGTAAAATTAGTATGTTTAAATTACTGGCTTGATAATATTATTATACATAAATATATTGTCATAGTACTGGTAGGTACAATTAAACACCACTTGTCCAAATTCCAATAACTGATATGCTCCAATCAAGACATAAGCCACCCACCTCGGTGGCATAGTTAGCTAACGCACAAGTTTTGTGTTGAGCTAGACTGCAGAGGACGGGCAGATTGAGGTTCGAATATTGGTCGAGTAAATAGGGGAGAGGTGGGTGTTGGTTCCTAAACGGTTTTCCACTCTCCCTCCATGCAAATGCGGGTTCACTTCCTATAAGTTCAACCTTCACAATTCCCAACCTATTAGCATAATTAGTACTTAAGTGTATGACCCGAATGAGTAGTAAGGACGCGGTGCTAAAATTAACTAAGACATAAGTCCTTTCCTCTTCTCTAAGCCAGCCCATGTGCTCATTATTCTTGTGTATTATCATCTTATAGTAAAATTATTCATTTTTCTTCACTTTAAAAATCTTTCTATTTATCATTATTATAAATTATAATATATTAAGTTAGTGTGATGATTTTTTGTAGGATATGAATATTTATTTTCCTTAATCTTATCCAAATTTTTTGCTATCTGAACCATCTTTGTCACAAATTAATTTGGATGGTCTGTATTTTAACATAATTAGTTTAACAAAATAGTTAGTAATGAACTTTTTTTTATTTGCACTGCGTCTTAACGGTAACTGGTATCCACTTACTAACACGAATGTAGTAAGTATGAAGTAGGTGGAATTAACAAGAAATGTACCTGCATTTGTGTGGACGGATAATGGAAAACCATTTAGAAAATAAAACCCTTAGTACACCTAACCCCGAATCAAACCCATATCTCCTTGTCATTGTCGATATAGTGTATTGTGAGGGTGAGATGAAGCCTCGGACCATACGATTACCAAAACTGGTATGATCTTCTTGAACATTGATAGACCCCATAGGCATATAAACAGAATGGGTACTAGCTTGTGGTGCTAAAAAAAGATAGAACATATAACTAGTGGATGTTAATTTGGGAGAGTGCCACTTTAATTAAGTTAATATACTTCTTCAAAATAAAAACAAAATAGACTACCTAGGTATGTGTGTAATGGTGATTTAAATAATTTAACACTTCAACTCAGTGTCATGCTCCATAATCTAAGTAATAACCTACAACAGATACACTAGCAGCTCCGCTAACAATCTCTAATAGCTCTGATAGATAAAATCTAGTTTTTTTTAAGTTATAGGGCCCACTATATCTTATAGGCTTTAAACAAAAGATCAGGAAAGTGAATTTTAAGGACATGCATCAGGATTCACTTTGCAAGAGGATAAGGAATCCTAGAATGAAAATTTGAATAGGCTAAGATTCGAAAAGAATCCTTAAATCTTGGGTTAAAGTTGAGTCAAACCAGTCAAACTAATTTAAACTATGCCAACCCTGATGTCGTCGTCATCATCATCATCATCATCAAAATCAAAACTTGGGCACTAGTGATGAATTCATTATCGGCCCTTGTAACCTTGAAAGTCGTGGAAAAACCACCCTCATTACAACCAAACAGGATTCAAACCCTTATCTCTCTATCATCGGCAGTCTAGGCTATATTGTGAGAACGACGTGTTGGAGCATTCAACCACCAAAGCGGGTCTCTCCCTCTTGATTCCACATATAGATCACCTAAAACTATAATGAGAAACTTTGTCATCTGTCAGTATCACTTTTGTCATGAGGCATTAACAACTTACCTTTGTTTCTCATTAGGAGTAATCAGACAACATTTTCAAACTCCAAAATTTACTTTCAGGTTTTGTTTTATGTAAAGTTTTGTTATTTCACACTTAGTGAAAATATAGGATAAGTAAATGTTTTTACTGGAATGTTATTTAATAATATAGGCCTATTTAATTTATGTATCTTAATAAATTCTTTACGCCTATAATTTTTTTTTTTTTTACATCAACAGCTATGAAAACTAAGACATGCAGCTCAAGTGTATGCATAGCAGTTATTAATTAAAACATTTAATATGCTTGGATTTATTTTATTTATTTGAGGTATTTAACATTCAATTTCTAAACCCACTGATTACATCAGAACATAACTTATAAACTAACTTAAATCTAGAACAGACATAATACCCAGCCCTCCGGCCATTAGTTCATCATTATGAAAGAAGAAACACACATTTCACCTAAGATAAATTTTTGGGCCTTACCGGGAATTGAACCCGCAACTCTTAGCTTAGTGGTCAAACACACTACCTAATGAGCTAAGGAATCAGATTTATATAAATATCTTAAATTAAATAAGTGTTATTTGGTTTCTATGTATTTAACTTTAATGTATCGGCAGTGTTGTATTGCCATTAATGCTTATTGTTAGAAATATTGATATTTTTTCTATAATTAAAACACAAATCTGCCGGTCAGTCAGAAACTGAATTTGTGAATGCCTTTTGTTGATAATTTCACAGGTATTACTTAGAACCAAGTGCAGCGATGAAGAATGGACCAGTGGGTTTCACCCCTTCTCCAACTCACACTCAGTCACGGACATCCACGCCCACCCCCACAGCAATCGCGGCCATCCCCGAGGTCAAGCCCCTGTCAATTCTGTTGGGCTCGACCGTCAAACCTCTAGTGTTTAACATGCCACCTCAGGTAAGTTAGGTTTACTTGGACTATTGGAATATTCAAGATTACTTAAAAGTCACATTCGATACTCGATACTTATGCTTTTACTTAGCTTTAAACCTTTCATATCGGCAGATTGGTTTTTAGATGGGATTTTTGACTCTTGCAGCACAGTAAATTTTAACATCTTATATTAATATTTGAAGAAGCATTGAGGCGTACTTTGTACCCATATTTAGGTCGACAGCAGAAACATGAAGATTGGTTGCAAGAGAGACTAGGAAGGTTGAGGCAATACACCAGAAACATGAACATTAGTTGCAAGAGAGACTAGGAAGGTTGAGGCAATGCGAGTGAAGTTTGTGAGGAGCATGTTAGCTGTTACAAGGAGAAATAGGACTAGTAATGAAGATGTTTAGGCAATAGTTGGATTATTGAGTATACATGAGAGAGTAAAGAAAGTAATGGTGAGATGGATGATATGGTCATGTAATAAGGATGGAAAAGGAAAGAATCCCAAGGCAAATGATGAAGTTGAAATATATAGGAAAAATACCTCAAGGGAAATCATGAAAGAGATGGGAGAAGCAAATAATATATAGTTCGGGAGTGAGAGGATTAAGAATGAATGGGAGGGAGGAAGATTGGTAGGAGGACAGAGGAAGATGGGAGGTATTTTAATAAACTGACACAGACTAGATACATTTAATGATGATAATTAATATTTTAAGAATATCAGCTAGCCATAACTTAAATTAAATTATATCCAAGTAAAAATAATTAAAAGGCTGATTATTTAAGAACATATTCTAATTTGTGTCTGGAGAAAGGATTCAAAACCAAGTTGTGTAAATAAAAACCACCTAGATTCAAGTCAAAGCGGAGCATGCAAGCTCAAACCTAACTCTTCTGGTGCCCACTCATTATTTACTAATTTATCTTTTCTTTCTTTTGTATTTTTGGTTTCTTCATTTAGGAAGTATTTTTGCATGGTTTCAAACCCCCCTTGATGAGTTTTGTTAGAAGAAAACCTAGTCAAGAGATTAGGCAATTATAATCAGTTTTCTTAGGAGACAGCTTTTACTTCTTTTGTCAGTGGCAGTAGTGGAAAGTGTGGACTTTGTTTTATTTTTTAATGTAAAAGTCATATTGTGCTTGCTGTTTTTATTTGTTTCCATCCCTCTCGCCTGAAGTTTCTTCCAAATATAACAAATTGGTTATTATTAAAACATATTCAAATTTGATTAGAAAATAAATTTTAGAAAATATATACATATAAACAAATATCTTTGCTGCTAATATTTCTAGCATTTTAATCTATTTTTATTTTATAGGTGTTGATAATACCTATCTAAAGTTACAGCTGTAGGCAGATAACTTTACTTGATGTATAAATTTGTGAAAGTGAATCTATTCTATTTTATAGCTGTCATATAAGGTTCTTACTATGCAAATTGGACTGTACAACAAATTGTCCTTAAATAATATTCTTTCACACAATATTTTAAAATAACTATCTTGTGATATTGTGTTTTCAGACTTCAACAAATCCTGCAGACAACATGTTCACTCCAGACAAAAGCTCACCTGCATTTTTAGAAGATTTCAACGCTGGAGACCCCTTTAGTTCCTCGATGCAGTTTACTGCGAATATCTCCCAGCAGCCATCCTTCGCTAATTTCGACAATAATCCAGCCTTTACGTCATCAAGTTAGTTTCTAACCACATATTTACTCAACATATGCACTGAATAAGTACAATCCAGTTTTTATTAGAAGGGATCCTATATGATAGATAGAAAGGTTATTAAAATCTACTTTCACATATTCTTAAGTTGTGTGATCTACAGCTGTCAATTTTGATAGATAATAAATATCAATATTTAATACCATCCACATTGGTGGACACATGGTCTAAGGTGTCACTCTTGCAATAGACTAGACTGCTGATGACGGGGAGATAATGGTTTGATCTCGGTTGGATGTACTGAGGATGGTTTTCCCTAAATAGTTTCCCACTTTCTCCACGCAAATGTGGGTACACTAAGTCTAAATTCAACTTTCCTTATCATAACCCATTAGAATAATTAGTACATAGGCTTACAACCAGAACAGTTACTAAGACTTGTTGCTAAAATATATATTTATATCTTACTACCAAAAATTACAAAAAATAACACTAATAGTGTACTACAACGTTATCATTGTAGGTAGCAAAAAAGTTTTGTAGTTTTTAAAGGGCCCTTTCTATGAAAATTTGACTATAGTTGTAGTTAACAAGAAGACCAAGAACAAATCTAATTCAAAGAAAGTGTTCTTAATTTTGTCAGGGGCACGCAAGATAGTTCCTTGGATTTATCTCCAGAGAAAAGCTGGTGCATTTCCTCTTAATTAAACTTTACATACCTACCCCTTATATTGAGTCTTTAATAGCCCTTGTATTAAACATTTTTTAGTATTTCTTGACTTAAATATAATGATAAAAATAGACAACTAGTACAGCACACATCAAACTTTACTTTGTAATGATACTGTTTTGGACCCCTTTCATATATTCAAAAAGTCATGAAGTATATTTTTCTTTAAAAAACTGTGTGTAACACTTCCTTTTAATACTTCATCCATGGAGAATCACACATTTTCAGAAGTAATTTCAATGTATTGCATTTTAAAACTTTCTTTCTTTAAAAAAACTCCCTCCGTTGTATTTGAAAATCAGGTGATGGATGAGTTGGCTGCCTTTACCCAATGGGAAGCTAGCCTTCGCAACATCAGGTTGCCAGGAGTTCTCCCATTAGTTGGTTTTTACACTGGTAACAAGGGGTCCAAGAGGCAAGGGGTTGGTCATATATAAGCCGCTTGTGCATATGAACACACACAATGCCGGTAGTAAAAATCTAGAGCACGTGTAATATAATGATAGTGCCACTAACTGAAATCCATAGAATACACAGAAAATGTTAGCGAGTAAATAATCTGTAGTTCAATGAAAATTGTATCATTTCATATAATATCTTCATACCGAAGGTACAATCATCTTAATAAACCGTTTGCAACATCAAAAGTCTTGTTTATTTAATATCGTTATAGATAATGTTCAATCACAGGTCATTATCACTATTACAATCCGTATTGCTTTAATTAGTGCTCGATCACGGGGCAAATATCAGCTAATTAAACTGTAACAATTTTAATTGGCACTCAATCACAGGGCTATAAATACCAATACTAAACCGTATCATTTTAATTAATGCTCAATCGCGGGACAAACAATCCATGTAGCATTATAAATTGGCGCTCGATCACGGGGCTATAAATACCAATACTAAATCGTATCATTTTAATAAGTGCTCAATCGCGGGGCAATTATATCACATCAAAACGTTGGCATTATAAGATCCACACAGAAACCTAGTATTATCACACAGAAAAACATCATTTTGAACTGTACAGATCTGGCTCTCAGAGTCATTCTGTAAATTAACTATAACTGTATCACTTTAATATCAAATCTACAGTATCGAAAGTGTAATCATCTAAATAAATTTTGTGCAACATTAAAAGTTTAACTTATTTCATAAGAATAAGAATTACATATAGTCAGATCACATAGCCGTGTACAAGTGCGCAGCAAGGTATGCACGCGTCGTAATCATCAACATCCACATCATAATCATAAAAAACTGGTATCACTATAATTGGTGCCCAATCGCGGGGCAATATCATCATAACTTATTACAGTTTAGTTACCATATTATGTCCTTAAATAAGTAAATATGAGAGAATTGTAGAAAATGTAGCACAAATAAAAGTATAAACACTAACACATATTTACTAACACTTACATATTCGGAGACTCCCTCTGTGATCTAATAGTCAAGAGTTGCTGGCTACAGATCCAGAGTTCCCTGGTTAGATCATGGGTGCTTCCAAATGGTGGTCTGGGTTTTTAGGCTCTTAGCTCTCAACCATTTCACAAATAATATATTTGTTTGCCAGTGTTTATTTTCTTAATTTAATACTATTCTTTGAAACATATAAATTCATTGTTCATGTAATAGGCTTGCAAATGCCCATCAGTTATAATAGCCAAGAACATTCGAACCGTTTATATTTCCTCCTACAAATTTCTCCCACCACAAGTTTATTAGTAATGTTTTCACTGTCGGTATACTAAGAAAATATGCTAATTCAGGGTGTTTCCCAAACTGTGTGCCGCAACGCCCTGTGGCGTCGCCGGTCTTAGTCCGGGGCATCGCGGTTATAAGGAAAAACTAAAACTTGTCTGTTTAGTAAAATGCCTCCATTCCCCCTGTCCTTCCACCATTCTTCCTCCTGCACTCTCTTCCACTCTTCTATCACTTGGACACTTGCTGCTATCTGTTCCTCCCATATCCTCCTTGGTCTCCCTTGTGTTCTCTTCCATACATACTTCATATCCATTAATCTTCCTAGAATCCTCTCCCCTTCCATCCTCATTATGTGTCCATACCATCTCATCCTTGCTTCCTTAACAATCTCATGTACTTCCTATACCCCAACTCTTGACCTTACATCTTCATTCCTAATCTTAGATCTCTTCTGGTGACAGCTAACATGCTCCTCAAAAACTTCATTCCCATGGCCTCCACTTTATCCAAATTCCAAGTTTCCACTAACTATGGGTATGAAGTATGTGTTATACAACACTTCCTTACACTTCAGGGGCACTTCTCTTTTCCATAGTAGGGCTCTTAGGCCTATTGTGATCTAAATAGCCTTCAGCATCTACTATGTATTTATCTATTCAAGGCCTAATTTAATCTATATTTATCAATACTAAATTGTTCATTTAAAATGTTTAGTCATAAGAAAGTGTGCGGTTTTATGCTAATTGTAAGTAGCTCAAACCATGATCAAAGTTGTAATCAACAAATATTATAAATTTCAATTCATTAACTTTGTTTTTAGGTATTTATAACTTTTCAATCTAGTATTTTTCATTCCTATCAAGCCATTGTTAGAATATATCTTCATCTAAATTTATGACTTTTACTGTTTACTTGAAAGCAGGGCTTGAATTATTTTATTTCTATATGTAAGCTGGGTTCTAACACATGCGTGGCTTCTCAACGTAAAGAGAAGGCTTAGTGCAGAACTTTCGACCAATCAGCGCATAGCATTTGGCGTCTTTTTTTCTTATCTTGAGGGATGAAGCAAATGGAATTACACACTTACTGAGTGACATGGGAACAAATCAGACCTGCAACCATTTTATAAGTACTTTTTTACCAGCAGCTGTTGAGATGGTCGGTCGCATGTCTGCCTATTACGCTAAGGGTCCCGGGTTCGATTACAGGCATGGCGGAAAAATTTATCATTGGCGAAATAGGGTTTACCCTTTCACTTTTATAAATTAATGAGCTGGAACTGGATGTTGTGCCTATCCAAGTCTTAAGATAGATTTTAAGGTATATGAAGCTACGACAGGGCTAGCAAGCTAGTACCAGAGTGGAAAATTTATAACTTGACTAAAATACTGACTCAGACCTTAGGTAACAGTAATGGATGTAGTTGTTGAGATGAGGTTACAGGAGGAAAAGGGGCACCCTCGTGGGTTTTATAATCAATTTCAAAATTAACAACCAACGTAGTTAATTGGAGTGTTCACCCACTTCTATAATATAGTTTGGGAAAGTGATTCACAAAAGATTACTTATTTACCATGTACTAATAAAGGAAGTTTATAACTTCCCTTGATGTAGTGTCACGTCAAGGTTGCTATTATCATGGGTTATGACACGTCATCCCTCAAGTTAACTTTTGTCACAATGTTATTTCGGCCATAATGATTGGGTAAAATCTCCAAATGATACCCACTGTACTTGTTTCAAATATTTCAAATAATAATTCACATCATCAACCCTACTATCTTTTTTTGACCCCCCCCCCCAAAGTAAACCCTAATGAGTTTTTCGATGCTATACTGAAGTTATTGACTGCCTTAGACCAATTAATACTAAAGAAGAGAGAGTTGTCAAGGTGTAGAGTGACTAAGTACATGGGTTTGGGACACTATAAACTCAGCCTTGTGAGGAAAAATTGAGGAGCTAATTGAATGAAAAAGTGTTACTTCCAGTCTAGAGAACTGAGATTAACAGTCAGGGGATTCACTCTGCTGACCACAAGACATTCTCTATCCGCATATGTTGCCACCATCTTCGCCAACATGTGGTGGACTCTCGGTCGGTATAGCTAGCTTGCGGGCTGATGCCATGGAGTTTTTTTTTATATATACTCCGATGCCATATGGCTTAAAATTATTGAAGTGTTTATAAAAATATGTTTATTTAAAGTGTTTGTAAATGTATGTTGGTGTTTTTACTTTAATTTGTGCTTCACAATAATTATATAATATTTATCTATTTAATAACATTATTATTATTATTACTATTATTATGTGTTCTGTCTCATGACAGGTCCATTCCTTTTGTCAGTTAACCCCTTCTTCCTAAACTCCTCTTTCCCCTCAACCTTTCCTTCTATGTTGTCGTACAGAAGACAGTTCTTCCTAAGGATGTGTCTGATCCAGTTGCTTTGTGCCAAAGAATCGCATCCAAAATGGTTCTCTTCTCACCCACTCTTCATAGGTATTCTTCACTTGTCACCCTGTCTATAACACTTTATTTTATACATATTAATTTTAATTACTCTGAAATACTACATAGACCTAGATATTAAAAACCTAAATGAAAATGGGTAAAAACAATAAAGTCAAAGGAATTCTTAATTTGTTGCGCCTTGAAAATCCACTCTCAATAGAGGGAAATGTTGGAAAGTTAGGATAGAATTTGAGATAATAGTTTTTTTTTTAATCTAAACAAATAATTTGATAGAATGGATGAAATATGTATTATATACATCATACACTGTTTGTATCAGCCAGTGAGATTTTATATTCTAACTATAGGTTTATTTTCCTAAATTACACTTGGCAATATATGCCTCTGTACATCATCATCATCATCAAATAATCATCATTAATCCTTTGAATTGCTTTGATTTTAGCTATAATTGAAATGAATGCAGCTATTTTATGCTCTTGGATGTATGGAGATGATTATTACTTCAAGAATCAAATTTATATGTAGGCCTACATGATAAAAAAAAGGCTGGAAACTACTAAACTTTCATTACAGCTTTGTTCTATCGACGTTAGTTGCTCTCAGTTAAGGCTTGTTTGGCAGAGAATGACTTCTGACATTTGACTTTGTTATTTGCAGATGATCAGATATTTGACAATGTGATGAAAAGTGAATATATTCCTCCCAGATTTAACACCAATCGCTGGAGTGAGTTTATTGTGTGCTTGCTCTCTTTAGAAGTTTCGTGTTGCACTCTAACAATATTTCCATTCTTTATTTGATTTTGAGCACCATAGCATGATTGTTTTGTTCATACGTGTTTTTCTGTTTGGTCTGCATTTGTGTGTGTACATTTAAATACACTACACCCTCTTTTATTTTACCTCTTGTTGAGGTTATACACATAGTGTTTGAGCTATCTGCTTATTAAAATTAAAATTATATAAAATTAAATTTAGTTCCGGAGGACCAGTTTTAGTAACACTAAAACAGAGGCGGGATTTGAACGTTGATGTTTAAACTGGAGTTTGTGGAGCCTACCTACAGGTGAGTCTAAGAACGATGGTCTTATCTCCGAGTATGGTCTTCTTAGTAATTACTTTGATAGAGGAGCTCCCCTAAACACTCGCATTTTATGAGTACATATGAAATATAAAGTATAACCCAAAGAGTGACATATTATAATACAAAAGGTCGCACACTAAATCATTAACACAGAGGATTTGATTTGTTCTTCTTAGGGACGAGGGCTACAGAATATCACCGAGATGTGACCGAGAGAGGTTTTTCACGCACACTGTCTCTTGAGTACCACATGCCACATGTAACAGGGTTGATAAGGAGAGAAGGAAGAGGGTGAAGGGGGTAGCGAATTCCAAGAAATATGCAGGCACGTAAAGTAGATTGAGGGGAAATAGGGGAGAAAATAACCAGTGAACGGTACCTAACAACGAGCAGTATTTTTAAGTAAAAATAGTGAATAATGGAATATTCAACACATAGACAATGTATTAATTGTGCTAATGAGCTAGGTTTGAGGAAGATTGAATTTAGCTGAAGAGTATCTGCATTTGTGTGGAGTGATAATGGAAAACCATATTGGAAAAACACCCTCAGTACACCCAACCGGGATTCGAACTTTGACCTCCCTGTCATTGGCAGTTCAGTCTTATGCAAGAATGACTCCTTAGATCGTGTGGCCACTGGAGCGGGTACTTACACTCATTGACTAATAGGAGTATTGCTTGTTTATCCCGGAAAACAAATGAAAGTAATCCTCCTAATTGTAATAATTTTACTAGAAATGGGTCAAAACTTATTTTCACAAATCTAAATTGGAATGTTAAAAAACCTAAGGATTAGAGGTTAACTTTCTTGCATTTGCATGTTTTTCTTATCCTTTGATTCTTATTTTGTTCAAATTAGTTCTTTAGTTGCAATATAAAATATGAATCATAGTTAAGTGGTAAATTTGTCTAGAGAAAGGGTGGGTTGGCAAGCACAGGTTTTTTATTAGTGTCGAGTTCAAGTGAGCTATTAAGAAAGTACTAATGTTTATAAAATAAAAGATAACTTTTTTTTGGTTTAATTTGTTAGATATTATATTTGGAAGAAGGTACAGGAAAGGTGGATAGAAACATATAAAAGTAACAACACAACATGGCCTTTGCAATGTAAAGAACAACACAGTTCACACTTTACACTGCTGCCATTGAACAAAGAGGTAATGGCTGCCTCTTTAAGTACATTGATCGTTAACACCTAATCCCCCGACCTAAGTTTCATTCTATTGGAACTCATCAAGGGGGATTGTGAAACACGCAACACAAATTTAACAGAAAACAATTATTCTTGGACTTGAATTTAATTTTTAATCCTCAAATATATTTAAGGCTTTAAATATTCTAAAGTCCCATTCCAAGTTTTTGTACCTTGCTTCTTCCTAAACACACCCAATCACTGAAAATAAAACTTATCGCAATTTGTATGTTATGTCATACAGTTGAAGAAATAGGGAGAAGGTGGCTGTAAATTGTTGGTTATTTCATAGTTTTGCCTGCTAAAGTCTGGCAGCTTGCTCTTTGTTTGACACCTTAGTTCATTTTGTAAAGTGCCCACGTACTAATTTAAGGATCTATCCTTTGGTTCCTAGCAAGGGAGAAAAATGTTTATCACTTAAATTTTTCTCGTAATTTTGAAAAACTACACCTGGGTATGTGATATACCCAGGGCACAGACATGGTATACAGCAGACCCACAGTCTCCAGGTTAAAATGGCTCTGATCATTAGGAGAGCAGTCCTTCAACACAGGAATTGCTACGTGCACTACCAAGGGACAACTTTGCTATCATTCAGACATTGTTTTAAAACAGTTCAGTTTGAAGATGGTTTTACTAGATAACAACCAAAATTGCCTTCTAGTGTCAATAAACCAGTTTTCACAAAGCTAGGTTCAAGTAACGGCCACACCCCCTTTCCTTTAAAACAACCCCCCTCCCCTCCAAGACTATGAATTACAAAGAAAATTTAGAATATACTGGTCCTTTTTTTGTTCAAGGGATGTTTGCCAATTATCTAGTTGTAAACATCCTTCAAATACTTTCGACTCTTTACTTGTTTAAAAAGGCTTATTCATTGAAAGGGGGTAAGGGAGTGAGTTGGGAGGGGGGGATTACTGGTACCTGAACTATTATGTTCGGACATGCCGCTCCTTTACAACAAACAATTTGAAGGTGAGTTGTTTCACTTGGAAGTGCTGTTATCACTGATAACTGCAACTACCACTCATCACTGGCCAAGGACTCAGCCTGGTTCGAGGAGCACATTGAAACGACTTTGAATTTGAATGTAACGTGTATGTACTTTATCTGTGACCCAGGGCCATCTTCACTCATAGTTTAAGGCAGAAAGGCTTCACTAGTCCTGTACAGTTAAATGTACAAGGGTGGCAAACCTCCAAATTAAATTTTGTTTGTTCTCTTTCACAGGGGTAAGCTAACAGCGGCCTTTTTTTAAAAGGATTATATTAGAATGAGATGCCACTAGTCCATACACACATTCACTGTTAAAATTGCTGATTTTTTTCTTGTAACATAATACATTTTTGACTACAATGTCTCGACTGTAAGATATAGACTTGAGTAAAGCTACTAAACAGGCATTGGCACGATTGTTTGCTTAGAAAACCACTTGCAAATGACAAAGAATGCACTCTCTTTACCGGCTAGTGTCCTTAGTACGATTCAAGCTTCTGATTGTAACAAGGAAATGTAAAATACATTTTAAAACTTCTGAATGTTAATAATTTTAATATTATGTTTTATTTTCAGCTAAAATTTGAAACATTGTATAATGAGTAGTTGAAACATATAACAAGGTGAAGAATGATTGTGACAGCTTGATTTGCATGAGTTTGACAACATATTTATGTAGAGTTTACCGGGGAGAAACCAAAAAGTCCAGAGTTCGCTGTTATCTATTTTTGATGGGGAATATCACCTCAGTTGGATGAAATGACTTCCTTCCAAACACTTGTAGGTTTCATATGTTATTTTACTAAGGGAAGCCTCCTTTTCACTTTTTAAGGTACATAATGTTTTATTATATAGAAGGAAGTACAAGGTATATATATACTTGTTCTAGGGCTGAGCCGATGCTGATAACCGATCTGGGCACAATTGGCCAAGGATGGTCGGTTTTTATCATGCATATATTATACACTGATAATTCAAAATCTATAGATTTATTTTAAATTCTCAAGTCATGAAAATATAATTCATAGTTCAAACAAAAATATTTAAATACAGTCTTTTGCATGTAAACACACATTCTTTAATTCTGCGTTAGATATTTTATTTTATAATAAACAGCAAAACCAACATCTAAACAAAATAAACCATTAAATTTGGTTTACCTTAAGGCTTATTTCAATTTATGAAATACTTGATAGATAGATATTAGAGATAAAGATTTCTTAGAGTAACAAAGTTAAACACTATCAAATACAATATTAGGTGAGCTAGCATGATTTTATTGGTTGTGGATTTATAAAAAAACTAAAAATACATAATACTATGTCTATAAGTAACATAGTTCTAATTGAATATAAGTTGTTTACCAACCTAATATGAATTATTATCTTTCAGTACGAGCCAAGGCCTGTGCATGTGCACAGCATTTTGCTTTCTATTTAAAAAAAATTGTTTTGAATTAGAGTTTTTTTATACCCCCTATTTTTTCCATAACTAAACCATGTAATATGGGGGGAGGGGGGGGGGAATCGGTTNGGGGGGGGGGGGGGGGAATCGGTTATCGGCAATATCTGTCAAAGGGCTTATCAGCCCAGTCCTAATTTGTTCTATCCCTCTGTTAATATATGGAAGGAGATACAGGAAAGAGGTATATTATTTATTTTTTAAATTTACTTTTATGTTATTTTTATTATTACTGTCTATCTTGTAATGTAGAGTTTTTTTTTCTTTTTAATGTTTACAGGATTATTTCAAATTAATTAGAGGTCCACTTTCAACAAAATTACGTGAAATTACCTTTAAAATTGTATGCTTTTTAATCTAAAAATGTTCCACATGTACAGTCTCCGTCAAAAAAGGGACCAATTAATGACATAAATGAATGAAAAGCCAGCTCCTTTTTATGACTGAAAATGTACTTTGACCTTGAAGAATTGAAACTACTAACTATAAATTCACACTCGCACTGTAATTCAATTGAATACATGACCAAATATTATAATACCCTATACACTCCTGTGATAATAATATTGTGAGTGAAAGTATATTAGGTATTTTGACAGGCCTAATTTTGTGAGTTATTTTTGTTGGCATTTTTAACAAAGTGGTTTTCAACATTTAAAAAAAGGGTGATTACTCTAGATTAAATTGAAGGTGGATTAGAGTGTAGTTTGTGCATGTTACTCAGGGCTGTAGTGGAGTCCGAGTTAGAGCTGGAAGCAATTGTAACGACTCCAACTTAAAAAAAAAAGCTAATATTATAACAATACACGGTTAATATATTTTGATTTTACACTTTTTTATTCTTTAAGACCAATATTTGTTATTGGATTGACAAATTTACTAAAATATAAATCCACAGTTGTAAAAAAAGCTTCCAATGACGTTGTCTCTATTGGAGCATTTTATTGCAGTAAGTTTTTTATCACTAATTAATATACTTTAGTCATTTTTGAAGGAGTCAAAAAAGTCTGACAATATAAAAATATTAATTTGAAGGTTTGGCATATTGAGTCCACAGCCCTGATCACAATAATACAAGCTTAGAGAGAGCATTAACTTTTATTGAGTGAAACAAAATTTTGAATATTATTTCTAAAAATGTTAAAGCTGTTTTTTTTATATCTTTACCTGTGAGAAATATGTAACTACCAATAACATTTTCTTATTGCAGATAAAATAATTATCAATATGATTAATTAATTTCAGCATGACATCTTGCTAAAGTGAAAATAGGCTGTAATAACCAATAATACAATTTGATACATGATATATTTGTGTATATTATCATAACTATGCTTCACTACTAATCATTGATTATTAAATTCAATGTGAAATAAATGATTTTATAAATGCAGGTTATTTGGATCAGAAAGAGCTACAAAGTATAAATGTATTGCAACATTATAGGCCAAATTCCAATTTGGCTTTATCCACGTCAATGCATCTAATTTTTCAAAAGTCAAAGTTTTGTCAAATTAGCAACAAAAAAAGGTTTTGTTTCTTTAGATGTCTTGAACATTACATCTCTCTTTTACACACACTCATGAAAAGTTAATATTTTATCTTGCTAAAGGTTTAAGAGGAAAAAACCCTTAAAATCATGTTTGTAAAATTATACAGTGAAGTGTTTAGTTAAAATCAGTTTTATGCTACCATTTGTATTATAAATAATAAGTAAAAAGCCGCTGAGTTGGACTACAAATTAAAATCTTTATTTAAGGAAGTTTTTTCACCACATAAATGGATTTGTGTGCTTTTAGGTAAGCAATAGTTGATAGTATATTAAACTTTTGACTAGATTCTAAATTACTCAACATAGGTTACTTACAACTGTAAATAAAATAACCTGCTTGCAGGTATGCCAACTGCCGCAACGTTGTCCAACATGTCTCCATTCTCCAGCCCTGCACGTAAGGCTGCCAGCTCAGTGGGATTACAGCCATTGCTCGGTAGAACCATCCAGCTCCCCGCAGAGGATCGCTATGCTGCACTCAAGGATTTAGACAGCCTGATGAAATCTCAACAAACTCCAGAGCTGCAGTTGGGAGATTGGTCCACAGGTCAGTTTTACAGAATCACTTTTCCCCTAAAATATTTAAATAACTAGATTCACTCACAGAAGTTACCATTGCCATAGCTTAGTCTTAAAAAAAACACATTGCTGGTTGTATGGTTTAACTTGTTGGACTGATGTTTTTTCCTAAATGGTCTCCACCCTCCACCACATAAATGTGGGTACATTTCTTCTAAAATTCTACCTCACACATTTTATTCTATTAGCATAATTAATGCATGTAAATAACTCAAACAAGTACTAAGGTGCATTGAAAAAAAACTACAAAGATAAAGTAGTCAAGTCTTTAAAAAATAAAAAATAAATATTTTTCCCGTTGACAGCCATGAATGACTTCCAAGACAATTCACTTAATAACTCAATCATTTTCAAATAATAATATATACAAAACTACCAGTTTTACTAGCGCATGTTGTTGTTGGTCTATTAGTATACAATGAAAAAGGCACCAAACGGCTAGATTAAATTAAACATTGGAAGAAAGCTAAAAGGGGGGACCAGAAAATTGTAGGCCTCAAAGTTCACATTTAAAAAACAAAAAAACACATAGTTATGAAAATTAGAAGCTAATTTCATAATTATGGGTTTTGTTGTATATTACAGTAATTGTGAACTTTGAGGCCAATAATTTTCTGGTAAGTGTGTAAGCCTTGCCCTTCTATTTTCCTATGAATGTTTATAATGTTTATACATTATATAGGTGATGAGAGAATGCAAGTAGCATTAAGGTTTTCTTTTCATAGTCCCAACCAGTGGTAGTGCCTGGCCGACCAGCAATGGAGTGGTGTATGGCTCTGGATCTCAAGGAAACTTCCCCGAAACCGCTCCACACCAAACAGCCAACCCCTTCACAGGTGAGTTTGGCCTCTCAGGTGAGGATATTGTAGTTATCACTTGTTATTGTATTATATAGAGGGCCTAACCCAAAGTTTGATTCCACGTAGTACTAATGAGAGTACAACTGTGTGCCACATTGTTATTGTTTCAATAGGGGTATTCATTTATTTTTAAAAGTATTTTAGATAAATATGCGGGGTAGTTGAAATTGTTCAAACCGATGTTTGAGCTGTATTTTTATATTAGTTAAGTAAGTATTGCCTATATAGGTGGGAGCAGCAACCCATGGGCCCCCACGCCGGCGGTCATGTCCACCAGCACCAGCGTTTCTAGTACATTTGGGGCCAATCCATTCCGGACAGCGAGAGCCACGTTTGGGACATCATCTGGTTTGTTTACAGCTGTTTTTATGTTAAAACAACTACTTTTCAAACCAGCAAGGAGTTTTTACATCTTTTTGGTTATATCATGAAAATTTTAATATATGTGTTTACATAGGTATTATTATGCTCTCAATGTTTATTTTAGTGAGTCATCATGGTTTAAAAAGTAATTTAAAGTCAAAACTAATGCATGTTCAAGTTTCCACAGATTTGCACTTCTTAATAAAATGCAATACTATCCATAAGTTAAAAATGTGACATAAATTCAGATTACATAATTTAGTGATAAAGCCATACATATAATTTAGATGGGGCGGTGGTCTGGGGAGCACCTGGAGTGAACGGCATGCCAAATGGACAAGCTGTGAATGGTGTCCTTCCTGCATTTCATCAATCTGTATCCGCTAACAACGCATTCACCACTAGTCAATCTATGAACTTTTCGACCAAGCCATGGCAGGGAAAGCCTCAAGGGAACCCATTTGCGGTAAGTTTTGTTTGTTTATAGATGTGGATCGATTTCCTTCTTAGGAACTTGAAAGCAATCGATGATAGAGATGAAGTCGAACATATTCTTGTTTGTTGCAGCTTGGCATGGGCCCCACTTCTGCTGGACATTCTAGTAATCCATTTTTATGAAATGTATTCTAATGGGCACAGTAACATAATCAACGAGGTGAGTGGATTACCTTGTATGTCTTGATCGAAGGAAGAATTAAATCTGTCATTTTTATAAACTACAAGAATCGTGTGCTTTTTCCTAAAACTATTCTAAGAAAATTTATTGTGAAAATGAACACTATGGAATTTGATCTATAGATATATATTTGTAGGCATCCATTGATATAACCAATACATTTTTAATACGCTTTAAATAAAATGAAATAATGCATTTGACATTGTATTTTAATAATGGACTGGAGTCTGTAATAAACACAAATAATTTTTACGTTAGGAAGATAAATCTTGGCAAATGCTGCCGGTAATTTAAGACAAAGAATGTTACTAAGTTTTGTTGATGTGAAGTGGGGTACTGACCACACTTGCTAATCGACATGACTATCATAAATATATATGTATATATATATATACACACTCATTTGTTTTCCATGACATTTTAAATGAATTATAATTATATAAATATAAATAAACAGGTATGAAACTTGTGTACTTGGAATTGTTGAGTCCTGATATGACTCTTTTTGCTTGGTCCAGTAATGGTGCATAAGCTCTATATTTATCTTATGATAAATATTTGTGAAATAAGTTTTATTTTCTTTACAAGTTTTTTTGAAAAATGTAAACAAAAGTTTCCTGTATGTACATTTTATTATATTTATGTGGTCTCATTTAAACAAACAATTTTTGTTGATAAACCAAATAAGAAGAAATATTATAGAAAATATGTAAATTTTAGCCATTTTATAATCGATTAAACACAAGTTTTGTGTATTTAGTTTGGTTTTTCTTGAGAAATCTACTTTAACCTATTATGCCGAGATCACATTCATCTTAACGATCAGGTAATAAAATGTTCACGTAACATAACATAACAACTCGAGTAAAACACAGCAAATTAATTTGGACTATTTTAAAACACATTGCTCATTAAAATGAAACTCGAGCATTTAAGGATTGTATTGACTTGTTCAATTTTTTCTAATATGATATTCAAACTTGCACTCTTTTTAAAGCATTATTTTGCCAATTATTTTGTTGAAAAAACCCCCATGCATTATTCGAGTGGGTATATGTTCTCCATCACTTTAATTTGAAATGGTTTATCTTAGTTTAAAAAAATAAACATTTTATAATTACGGAATTGATAAAAATAAATAAAAATAAAAACAAACTAATAAGTGCAAATTTAATAAATAAAAGCCCATCTTGGAAAAAGAAAAGATGCCATAGAAAATGTTTACAATGAAGTATGTAGGGAAAAGATTGCAAGGGAAGCCAAGAAAGAGATGGGAAGAGCAGATAATAGAAAGTGTTCAAGTGAAAGGAGAAGAATGGACGAAATTAAAGAAGGAAGATGGAGGCATTTGAATAAATTGAGCTGGCCACAGGCTGTAAACAGATGATGATGAAGTTGATGACCTAGAGAAAATATGGGAAGAATCTAATGCACAAAAGGTGACATCTTCTTACTTTCTCCTGTCTTATACACTAGAAATAATCATGCATTTTACTAGGTGGGCTTTTTTCATTACATTTGAACTTATAAATATGTTTTCTTTATTTATTTTTTTCTATTTATATCAATGTCCATGATTATAAAATCATTTAGCCACTGGCCACCTCATAGTTAAACAGAAAAGCAAACAATAAATCTACACCTTTTAATGCCCTCTACATTTAAACATAATATAAAAAATGGGTATATTTAAAGGCTGATTATTGTTATTATTACTGGACATGGTCTAATTATCAGTGTTTGTTTACTAGAGATTGTTTGAGAAGAGTATTTATTTTACACTTGAGGCATGAAGTATGCCCAAAAAAAAGCTATTTCTTGATGATGAGTCATGTAAATAACAAATATTCGTTGTTAGGGGTGTGAGTTTGACAGTTACAAAACTTGTCTAGTAAAAATATTAGAATTTTTGGTTCACTTCTTTTCATTTTGTGCTATGTACTCTTCATCTATCCTGTAAGTTAGCAAGCATAGAGTCCATTCACCATAGGGGTGGTGGTACCTGATAGCTAGCAGTAGATGTAAAATCGGATAAAAGACAAATATGATTAAAACAAATGGTTTGTTGTCAAGGTTTTGACTGCTAAAAGTGACAACAAATCAATGTATCATAGTCTTGCAGAGCATATGGTTTGGCAGATGGATACATGATCTGATAACTATCACTTACCTACACTCCTACTGTAGGTGTATCTTGCGTCATTTCTCTATAGTATAGCTTATAAGATAGGGTCATAGTGTAGTCTTTCAAGGTAAGACTTTTTACTTTTCTGAGTAAACAATGTATAAAACAAAATAATATTCACAATTTACTTGGTTACGTCTTGGTAGTGGCGGTTGGGGCAGAGTGGCTATAACAGTAGGTAGGTTAATTTTTGTACTGCAAATCAGTGTAAAATTAGCTATTTAATTTTATTCTTGGTTAGAATGGTGCATATTTTGACTAAGTCTAATATTTACACAACATATCAAGCTGAACACATCTTCTCAAAAATAACCTACAGAAAACATGAATGATGTATGCAAGGGTAAATAGACCTAGATCAAATAATCCTTTATTTCTTTTATCAATAACTAAATGGTTTTTAAGTACCCACATACTGTCATATAGTTTTCATTATTAATTTCTGTCCATTTTAATCAACATAACTGTGAAAAGCCATTGACTATGGAGCTATACTCGTTTAAATCTAACCTAAAGAGTCATGACTTTTTGAAATTTGCACACAGATTTCAGATAATTGGTTGATACCTGTCTATTTAATTTGGTCAAGGAAAGCGTCACCAAACTGAGGTCTGGTATTGTCTTGGTCATAAACTTTCGTAACCAACCACGATACCAGGAGTGTGAAAACGCTTTAGTCATAAACATCAATGTTGAAACAAATATTTACTTGATTCATCAGCTACGTGAAACCATTATACAATTAAATATTTTGCAAATTATGTTTAGTGTCTAAAGATAATATATTAAATTATTTTTTCCCCAATACGCACTTTTTTTTAAAAAATGTTCACTATTCAATTTGCTTTAGAAATATTCATATAATTTGACCTAGCTTTGCTTCAAATTGAAAAAGTGGGCTTCGCAACCCCCTATTTTATGGTGAATTTTTTTTACTATATATTTAAACTACTGTGTCATGCTTCTCAAAACTTTATAAATATATTTTAAAACTGTTCATATAATAGTGTAAAGTTTTGAACGTACACACATGTAGTTATGTCAGTTGGCAAGTGTCCGTACATTTACCATTATTGGATAGTTGTAGAGTATTATATAATAGTTAATTGTAGTCTATAATTTTTACTGACCACAGCAGGTGTATAGTTATATAGTTATTTATTCATAACACCGACTCACCATGTTATTATATTCATGTATTCATTACCAGACTTGCAACCCAGCTCATGATTATTATTTATATTCATTAGCATTTGTGCTTGTGTTTTTTTTTTGTTTTTTTTTTGCTGTAGGATGTGTGTTGTATCCACACATAACTAATGGTTCCTTTCAATTCTAAATTTTGCTACTGTAAGTTGTTTAAGGTCACACTCGTACTGTAAGGAATGTTGACCTTTAAAAGAAGATAGGTGTGCAAGTTTAAATTCTAAGGATATATATATACATACACACGATAGATTTTGTTTTTAAAAGTGTTTAGTAGGAATGTCAAACTTAATATCACGATTCTAGGTACATTTATTTTAAGCTCTCGAATCCAAATGAGAGAATTCAAAATTTAATTTTTATAAAATGCAATATATTGCAGTATATAGATAAAAATAATATATTTTCAATCTGGGATAAGATTCTTATAAAAATGTTGAGAAATTTAGAATCGAAGCTAAAACTTAAGATTTGAAATCGAGAAAATTGGGAATCATGAAATTTATAATTTAGGTTTTTTTAAGCTGTGTCAACTTAAATTTACTAGAATATAACTGATATAAAATAAGATGGATAATTTGTACTTTTAACGCCGTCTCGTAAACTTGTTCACACCCTAGGAACTTTTATATAATATTATTATTGTTATAAATCTCACTTTTATTGTCCTTGTTTCTATATTTGCACTCTATGCACAAGCAAACTATGGTTTAAGATTAAATACAAGTTAATCTACTTGTAGTTAGATAGTATGATATGCCTGCCAAAACAATTTATATCAACTCAATCTCAAGCATTTTACTAAAACATTCTGTTGCCAATATTATATTTTTTTACTTGTAAATATTGAACATTGCACAAATCATAATATCCATGGTTATTAACCTCTTTTTTTTACCTAATCCTTCAAAACCTGTGGTAATTTAATTTGTTTGGTTACTAGGAGCTGCAAGTTTTTGTGCTGCCTGGTTTTAGGGAATATAGTTATTAAAGATGTATTATAATTCACAGTATCTTGCTTGATTTATTAAATATAACCATCCAATAGAGACATTTCAATTCCTTTAAAAATTTGGATATCTCAACATTAAAATATCTAATTTTTTATCATATAATCTCTCGGCCCGTCCAGGCTTTACACACATATATTAACTAGACTAATATGGTAGTAATAAAAAAGGTAGAATTTATAAGAAATGTATCTGCATTTGCATGGAGTCAGAGTGGGAAACCATTTAACAAAAGCCATCATCGGTGTATATTCGAATCGCGATATCTCATTGTTCATCCACTCTATTGGGAGAGTGATACCTTAGACTATGCAACCACCGAAGCAGGTTCCAACAATATTAGTATTTATTAAATTCATAACTGTTGTGCATTTTTATTGAATGAAACGTATCCAAGATGAGAATTATTTTGCATGCACCAATGAATCCATAAGTAGGAATATGGGATAGGAATTGTAAAAGAAAAAAATCGTTTAAAAAAACCAAAATTGGTATTACCTGGTTCTTCATTTTATACAAAAACAGGACAAGATATAATACTAAAGTAAACTTTATATTTGATTACAGTGTGTACGTAAGTTGTACACATCAACCGTTTCAAACTTGAACTCAAAATAACTATACCACCAAAGTAAAAAAAAATTACTCAAAAGAGTTTTAATTTATATAATTATTTGAATTTATTGTTAAGGAATACCCTTAATATGATTTCCTTAATTTGACAGGATTTAGCAAATTTTTTTTTGCTTTTTAATTTCTTTTATTTGTTTTTCCAAAGTGATAGCGGAATTGGTTTTAAAAATAGTTGAATTATGTAAAAAAAAATATTTAGCGATTACAATAATTATAATCATGTCACAATCATCTTCATTGTTTACAGCCTGTGGCCAGGTCAGTTTAGTAAAATGCCTCTATCCTTCCTACTTTAATAGCTTCCATTCTGCTCATCTCACTTGCACACTTTCTTTTATCTGCTCCTCTCTTGTGGTATTTTCCCTACATATATTTTATTTCCATCAATTTCTTTGGCATCCTTTCTCTTGTTTCATCCTCTTTAATGCGTCAGCCACCTCTTTCTATGTGGGACCTCTTTTGCTTTTTCTTCCTGCTCCTTTGTTTCATTCACATCACTTTCCTCTTCCTTGTTGAACATATTGTCAAAATATCTTATCCATAGTTCCTTTTCTTCCTCTCCTGTCTTTAACTTTTTTCCTTCTTCATTCATCATTCAAACTTCTTGTTGTTTCTTACATGGCTATATAACACCTTACTTCCTTCTCCGTCCTGTTCCAGCATTTTTTTTTATCTGTTTTCACTTTTGCATCCATTCCTTCCTGGCTTAGTTATAATACGACTTTAAATTAAATTAACTTTTAAATGCAGTTGATATTCCATTTAATTTTCATGTCAAAAAGTAAATGATACAATGTTAAACACATTGAAAACCACCTGAGAGAGTATAGATAAGATATATGTATTTAGTTATTCCTTTTAAAACTATTTATTAGTATTTGTGAATGTGGATAGCCCAAACAGCAAGGACACAACAATCAAACCAATAAAAATATAGATTGTAATTACTGACATTTTTATGTTTATCACTAAAATGGACATCCTAAATGACTTTCATTTACTAAAAAAATAAAAAAAGGTAGGTAATATTTGTCAATTTAAAATTATCTTTGATTTATAGATAAACCTTCCTTTTATTGGCTTGACCTTTTGTTGCTTTTGCCTGTATATACATTTATTTGGATTTAAATGAAACATTTATTGAGGATGGGCAATGATGATATGATATAGAGCAAGCATGTTGAATTTGTGGCCCAGCCCATGATTCTGTGTGGCCTATGTTCAACCATTGATTGATTTTTCTTTTTAATCATCAATGTAGAGTTACACTATTTGGGATTGTTAAACCTTGTCTTGTTTTAAAGAATCAAATTCAAAACATTTCACACGGGGTTAATTTTTTTTTTAAAGAATGCTTAACAGAAACTGCAAATATCTCTGACAAAAAAAGAGGATGATTAATAATATTTTTACCACTTTATTTTTGTAACAATCCACTAACATGTACCTATTTTAGTTAAAATGGCGGCACTATAGCTTTTTTTTTAATGCAGCTCTCTTAGTAGTTTACAATTTCAATGTGACCCTTAAGGTTGAACGAGTTTGACATACCTGATATTAAGGATTTTAATGTGTACATCACAAAATATGAATATGATCGATAATGTTTTAAACTTTTTCTGGGAGTTAGCTTAGCAAAACATTCTTATTAATTTAGATGTACTAAGCCAAAGGTCCCAGGTTCAATTCCTGTGTCCAGGTGTCATTTTTCAATTTTCAGAATATGATAGCTAGATGGAGAATTCCTCACTAAAAAGCATAAATAATATCTTTGGCTATTTGATTCTTATTAATGCTAATAATAACAGCTATTTTTTAATATGCAACAAAATATTTCAATAAACAATTATTGATTTTTTTTAACTAACTTTACAAAAGAAGGTTAGCTATTAATATGTGAGCCACTTTCTATAGTTTAACCCTTCAGGCACAGATAGTTTTTACTAGGACATATTTATTAGAGAATTTTATTGCATTGATATATTCCCTTGGCTTCAAATTGAGAGGTCCTGGGTTTGATTGATCCCCATTGCTTCTAGAATATTTCTGTAAAGCATTGGGTCTGGAGTGGGGTCAAACTCAGCCCATGAGGACAAGTGAGGAGCTACTTGACTAAAGAGGTAGCGGCTCTGATATAGAAAACTGAGATTAATGGCAGGAAAGTTCATCATGCTGACCACATGACATTCTCTACCCTCAAAATGTTAGCACTATTATCACTAACAGTCTCGTTTGCTTGGTCGGTGTAGCTCGTGTGCAGGCTAACACCATGAAAGTTAAGAAGTTTTTTTTATATACATTTTTTAACCTCAGGTTTCATCGTTAATGGATGGTAGTAATTCTCAATATCATAATTACAATTTACAACCCAAACACAAGTTGAATATCTTATCATTAAAATATATGGTAAATTGTTATTATAAATTACAAAATAAGATAATACTTTACATCATTTTACAACTTTTTAAAATGACATTTCCTATACAAGTATGTTCTTTGTATTATAAAATTGTTTCCGATGTTATTGGCAGAGTTAGGTTTGTGATAAGAATACTTGAATTTGAGCTGTTTTTCCAAAATTCACTCTACCAGACATATTGTGGGTTTTTTCTCCACAGCGTTTCCCATTTTGTCTCGTCAAAAAGCAGCTGCATTTAATTAAAATCCATCCTTCCCTTCCTTACTCACATTAGTAAGGGACTGCAGACTGCCCTAAAATTGAAAGCTTATATTGCCAATAATATTTTTACTAAAAATAAAAAGTGCTTTTGACAACAGCTCAATCATATAGTACAATTTTCTTAGGAAGGTCCATTTAGAAAATACATGTTTTGCATAATATTTAACTATATAATTAGTGTTATTTTTATAGGCTTTGAAAAATCTACCAAAAGTGATAGTTGCAGATCAGATGACTTGACATAAAAGTAGATCTAGTAACTTCTAGTAACTTTTCTAGTTGTCCTAGCTATAGTATGATTTTGGTAGGAAGAACAGTATAAGCTAGTTACTAAAGTTACTAAAACAATTTTAATATATTCATGCATCAAGTCATGTTATCTGACAGTCATTTTTTATAGATATTATCAACACTTATTAAAAAAGACAAATAATAGAGTAAAATGTTAGTAATGTTGGCTGCAAAGAAATATCTTAGAATTTTCTCTACTGTTCTTCCAATCAAAATCAGGGTATAGCTTCCTATGAAACTTGGACTCAAACACTTACATCTGGAAAGTATTGGTTCATTTTATTTCTAGTGTCTAATATAATTTAAGATTAAGCTTGAACATTTCTTTGCTTCACTAAGTTTTTGATTAATTTTTCTATTGGTAGACTTTTTATATACATGACATAAATATTTTCATGTTTTGTGAAATTTAAAGAGTAATAAATTGTTATTACATCATTGTGTGCAAGTGGTTAGCAAGTATATCTAAAAATATACACATTATTTACAGGTATTATTGAAGAATTTACAGCTGTGTGTATATTTCTGTGATATTATTTTTATCTGAAAGCAAACAAAGATATTTTTAATAAATATAAAACAATGTTGTAATAAATGTCAATGTGTTGTTTGTTAAATAAACAGCTTTGAAGTTGGCAGTAGTGTAAGTTTGGTTTTTACAGCTTTGCTATTTGTGTTTAATGTTTTAGTTTGTATTTTGGGAAGCTTTCCAAAAACTTTTTTTTCGTCCTACTTAGTATATTGTAATGGTACCTAGTTTCTATATTATCTGGTTATAATTTTCCACCAACTGTAATAAGTTTTGTTTATAAAATCAGCCAAGATGTTTATTAAATGTACTATGACCATGTCTGGTTTGTTTTATTTATTATTAGGTGTTCTGTCCTACGACAGGTCCATTCCTTTTGTCAGTGATCTTAAACCGCCAATGTGCCCTGTCCTCTGCTTCCTCTTTCAGCTACAATAATTTTCTTCTTTCCTTCAAGTCATTCCATATTTGAATCCTTCTCACCCGCTCTTCTTACGACTTAATTTGTCACCCTCTCTGTCCACCTGATCGACGCAAGTCTTCTTCAGCCCACATTTCAAACGAATCTCTCCAAGTATTTCTTTTCTATCTTCCTATGAGTCTGAGTTTCTGCTCCATACAGTTCCATATGTAGCCTTTCATCAGTTTATTCCTCCATCTCATCACTTTTTTAAACTCATCTTGCTGGTCAGCAGTACTCTTGTTTGAAAGCTTTGTTGGCCATGGCAATCCCAACCTAATTTTCTTGATGCAGTAGACATCCTTTCTTAGCAGACTTCCCAGGTACTTTAACTGCTCAATGCTTTTTATTTATGAGGTATTTATTAACATATTACACAATTTTTTTGTTTTTTTTCCTTATAGTTTTAAATAAAACTTAACAAAAAAAGCACAACATTCCTTTTTGACATTGGGGAAAGAATCGATTTTAAACTTAACTATTTTTTTATTTTCACCTAGCGCTGCGTCTTACTACTGGTTCAGGTTATACGCATATGCACTAATTATGCTTATGAGTTAGGGATGAGGAAGGCTGAGTTTTAGAGAAAGTGTACTCGCATTTGTGTGGAAGGAGAGTGGAAAACCATTTAAGAAAAACCACCCTCAGTACACACGACTGGGATTCGAACCCCAACTTCTCTGTCACCAGCAGTTTAGTCTATTGTGAGAGTAGCGCCTTAACTATGCAGCCACCAAAGCAGGTATTTTAATATTATTTATTAAATAAAGTTCATTAAGGAAAACAATAGGTAATTAGACAAAAAATATGTTATTTAATAAATATTAGTTCTAATTTAGTATCATGCAGTGATTTAAACATTTTTTGTCCTGAAGATGACAATCTAAACATGTTGATAAATTAACTTTCAAGGAAGACTTCTATCCACTAGAAATTAAAGGAGCAAGGGACTTTTATAACAAGATATGACTTCAAATTTCACCAAACTTGTAACAATTCATTAAAAAATTTGTTTACTATAATCACTGCTTAGTTAAACACATTTTAATTATTATAAGAAAAAATTGTGCCAGATGGCTATTTGAAACTAAACGTTGAAAAGAGGCTAGAAGGGTAAGGCCTACACACCAGAAAATTGCTGGCCTCAATGTTTACAATTAAAAACCAACAAAACACATAATTATGAAATATTCAGGGTGTCAGTCCACTTCTTCTGCAGAGAGAGTAAAACACCAACCGGACTACGACAGCATCCATCGCTAGGTTACTTGGATTCTCTAGCAGTTTATTCAAACTTGTGCCAAGAATCTTGGTAGATGGATAGAATCTTGGTAGATGGATAGAATATTGTATGTATGCTGGTGTGAGAAGGCCTGCTTGGAAGAAAGGGAGAAATAGTTATGAGGAGGGGGCTGGATTTGTTTATGTATTGGTAAGCGTAGTATAACCTGAACAGGTAGTAAAAGGCAATGTTAAAAAAAAAAATCTCGAATCCGAATCTTAGAAAACATGATTACCATTAAAGGTTATTCTCATAGTTGTATGATTTTTTTTCCCTTCACTTCTGATTTGTTTCAAAATCTTTGGTTGCATAGCCCAGGGATTCTTAAACTTTTTCCACTCACAACCCCTTTTCCCAAAATTTTTTTTTACACAGCCCTGGATGTATAAAATGGGTATACAAGTCAAACATTTACTGATAAGATATCCTAAGAATAATTTTAAATTAAATCTTTGCTATACATAAGATTTTATCATTTATTAAAGAAGAAAGCAAATTTGCATATTAATGAGATGGATGTGCTTGTTTATTTTTACATAAATAATTAAATCTTGCCTGAATATTTGATTGATACTGCAGGACGTAAAGTATCTTCAACATTTTTCAGAGTTGATCGATATTTTGATTTTATAATCGTCAATGCTGTGAACATTGCTTCACATAGTTACATAATACAAATGGAAGAATTATGTTTAAGGTCATTTCAGAAATTGTTATAGATTGTCCAAATCCCAAGCCAAAATTCATTTTAGTTTTCTAGAATCAAAATTTGAAGGGAGGTATTTCTGAAACTGTCCCTCCAGGCACTTCAGATGATCAATTATAACTCTTACAAGTACATCTTTGGGAAGGTTATTTTCAATTATAATATCATCTGTAGTTATAAACATTTTTAAAGAACCATTTTCCACCCTATTTTTCTATATATTAACTTTTAACATAAATATGTTACAATTTGTTGTGTGTTCAGAATCATGGCTGCAATGAAGATGCGCATTGCAACACGGTCGATCGCTGCCAGAAACACCTCGGATTCATGAAGAGTTTGATTTTGAAGTAATTTTTGGTCTTTGTGCACTCAAAAACATTTTACTGTTGCCAACTTTTTTGCTGCCCAATAATTTATGAAGGCATGGCATAGACAATATAAATCATAACTAAATTAAAATTAATGATCTAGGTTCAGAGGTCCATAGTAGATATTGAAAGTGCTACGTGGGTCAGATTGAATTTTTATTTGAGGTACAGTAGAGGGTCGATAATTTGGATTGCAAAGAGAAAAAATTTATGAAAATAACCACAGTGGTATCAATATCAGACACATGGCCACCAACAAACGCATATAAGCCCTGGTTAAAAAAATTTGGAAACTTTTATTGTTAGATTTTTGCCTTATTATATTCCTTTAGAATTTGTGATATTTGACAACAAAAAAAGTGTGAATTTGTGGTTTAAATAAAGTGAAAATATTTCTATCTTAATACTAAGTTTTCAAGTATCCCATCAATGCTTATTTTTAAATTTTTGGTAAAGGTACTGTATTTTCGAAAATCCAGACTGGGTTTATCCCCAATTAGTCCGAATTAGCGACACACTATTGTATTTTACGTGCACTTTATGAACTGACTGATTAAATAAGCACAGGAGAATTTCTATGAGCAAGAGCGAAAGGGCCTACCAATTTTGTCAGGAAAAGTGTTTTCACATACCTTCCAGGGTTATTTTATGTGCCACAATCGACATGGGATTGACGGCTTTACTTCCCCTCCGGAGGAAGTTTTGCTACGGATTTTTATCACCCAAGAAAAATATGTCGACCCCAGCTGGGTTTGAACTTACGAATATTGGATCCTGAGGTGAGACTAGATAAAAAAAAAGCGACATACATATATCAGCTTATAACTTTAACTAAACATGAATAGATGCAAGTTTATTTTCTCAATGAAATAATGGATAACAAACAAGTTAGATAAATATACACAACAACAATTTAATGAATGTAAGAATTTGTTTCATTTTTAAACAATGGAACACATTATGGGCTGTATAATGTGTATGTATTTTGTGTACTGCATACAGAAGCACCATCATTTCACCATTCATTAATAATTCTATTATTTTCAATATTTTTTGTCAAAGCGTCTGGGGGCTGTAGTTTAGAGAACCCTGATTTAGGGTTTGTTGATTAAGTTTGGTCTACGGTTAAGTTAGGCTAAGATACTAAGCATCACAATATTTTTGAAACTATTTGGATTAAAAATAAAATTGAATCTTAAATCGGAAGTTTTTAATACGAGAACTTCCAATTTTACAATTGATACAAAGGACCCATACCTAAAAATAAGATTTGAGTGCGAGAGAAAATAATATTAGGCCATTCATGAGCATTTAATTTAAATACAATAATACACCACAACCACTTATATAACCTTTTCAATTACATTGTTCATTACTATGTACAATAAAATCCAACATGGAATTTATAAGTTATTAAAATAAAATGTATAACCTCACTTAGTTCAATAAAACTTATTTTTGTCACTATCTCACAAAATACTACTAGTAAATAAAACAATACATATCTATTAGTTCAAGTTTAAATACATTTAGTAATGTACTATCATGTATATATTTTACAATAAATTCTCTTGAAGTCATTGGTAGTCGATCGACTTCAATACAACTAATCAACAGGGGTTTGATGACAATGAAGAATCACAGTACTTATAGTAATAATTGTCACACCTCTATTCACACTTATTTTTTACAGTCACCATTATCATGTTGGTTTGATGAATCAGGTACAAGGCACTTACAAACACAGAATTGGCCCTGAAAGAGAAGGAAACAAAAATAAGTACAGTAATAAAATTAATTGGTCCTTTGTAATAGAGCACTAGTATACATTTTTACATTCATTATTGTTTTCAACCTGTGGCCTGGGACAATTTTTTATTCAAGCCATATATTTTTACACAACAGTCTCCCTAGACCTGCCGTAACTTCATATACCTTATAATCTAACTTAAGACTAGGACAGGCACAACATCCAGTCCCCAGCCATTAATTCATAAATGAAAGGGTAAACCCACATTTCACCAATTATAAATTTTTCGGCCATGCCAAGAATCAAACTTGGGACCCTTAGCTCAGTAGACAGACATGCTACTGATTGTGTTAAGGTGTCAGCTCTCGTGTAAATCAATGTATTATTTAAAATATAAGGGATAGCCAGCACACTTACCAGTGTGATGTTAGAGCTGAAATTGTTTTTAGATAGAATACTAAAAAACTTAAAAACAATAGATTTTCTGGAAATGAAGAAGCTGCTTTTAAATATATTCTGATGTCTTTAAATATTAAAAAAATATTATTAATGTTTTTTAAAAAAAATATTTTTACTCCACCATCACTCAGATAAGTGTGTTGGCTATGCCTACTTATTTAAATAATGTAATACATTTAAGGCGTAAAATGAATCAGATTGTGATGTTTATTGTTGGTTTATTTTTACACTTGAGAGAAAATCTAAAACTTTGTGTGCAAACATATTTAACTGCAAATTTATCAATTTAAGAAGGCTTGCACACTGTTTGACATGAAAGGTAATACAGTGAAATATTCCTTAACAGACACCTCTGAATAGTGGATTCTTCTTATAAGACAGTTTAAATGTCCCCAGAAAAATAACATTGGCTATTATGGTGAAACAACATCCCAATAACGGACTTTCTCAATAATGGACACTGCTAGAGGTGCATATTTATGCATACAAATCTCTAAACAGTGGACAAAAATTGTAAACACCATTAGAGCTACAGTATTTTACTGTAGAAATGTCAGGAATGCCTTTATCTTGCGTGAAATGTTGGCAGTCTTACCTTCCCTCTCTAGGGAAAGTTTCTATAATAGCCTACATAATAATGACTATGGTATTTCTGTGCTCATGCACACACACATATAGGCCTAAAGTACATTAGGCTTACTCATATTTCATTTTATTTGTGTATTACTCTGTGTATAATTCAATCTGTACAGTAATATTTATTCACTTGTCATAATTATTCTGCATTAAATACTGCACACTGCAGTAATTTTAGAGTGTTGTATAGTTGATATCCATAGTATATAGATGCATAAAGATTAAACTGTATTCAAGTGCTATGATTTAAAAAAGAATATATTTTTTATAAATAATGGTCACTTCTTAATGACAGACTTTTTTTTAATCCAGGAGGGTGTCTGCTATTAAGAGAGTTCACTGTAGAATACCAGTATATAAAATGACAATGTTGTTTAGTTTTAGCGACACTTTTAAAGATCATCACTAAACTGTCTGCTAAATCAAACCTGCAATACTCTTTTCCCACCAGCTGTGTTTTAGATCCTTTTCTTGAACATCTTACAACAGGTAGAGTCTGAACTTAACTGTAAGTGAGCATATAACCCGAGCAGGTAGTAAGAGGCGGTGCTAAATAAAAAATAAAAAACTATTGGCTACACCATAATGAAACCAAGCAAGCTAAGCCTGTTTGCTACCGTTCATGGTAAACCGAAGGGTACATTTAATTTCTGGGTTATCATTTAACTAGTTAATCTTAGCCAAAAGGTTATTCATTATCTTTATCTTAAAGATGACAAACGTGACAGCTTCAGTGCAGGTGGGTTTATGTATTAATTGAGCCAGATCATTGGTGTGAGCTGTCTCACATAGGCTCGCTCGCTCAATGAGTCATTCATATGATTAACGTAGTTCACTAATTGATCCAACACCTTAACTCGGTTGGCAGCGTGTCTGTCTACTGAGCTAAGGATCCCAGGCCCGATTCCTGGCATGGTCGAAAAATGTATCGGATGAACTGTGGGTTTACAGTTTCACAATGATGAATTAACAGCCGAGGACTGGATGTTGTGCTTGTCCTAGTCTTAAGTTAGATTATAAGGCATATGAAGCTATGACAACAGGGCTATTATGACCATTCAACATAAAGTTAGTTGCTACCCCTAGATAGCTTCCCTTTAGAGGAAAATATAGCGTTTGGGTTATTATGACCACCACACTTTGTATAGTCCACTAGTTTTAGCTTCAACTTTGCTTCTAGCTTCAACGCACAGAATAAAATCAGTTTGTGTCAACAGTTGGCAACACTTTTCTAAAGAATATTACCTTTTAAGAAGTTAAAGGCTATAAATTAGGTACATTTATTTCAGGAATGCTGGTATTCATGACAGAACATTATTCATTTATTTTTATTTTCCCAAACAGCTGATCACAAGTCACATTATTTGTAAGAAAGATTTAACTTAGCTTAATTTAATTAATCTCTTGGATAGTTTTGTTTGCCTACGGTTTGAAATGAAAAAATACTAGGCCTACATTACTCAATACACATAACATATTTTAGTCAAAAAATCATAATTTGAACTATGCATTCAAATAGTAATGTCACATGAGGAAATGAATAGATTAGTATGAGAAGTTGGCCAATAAAGAAACAATGTTTTTTGTAATATGTATGCTTTACAACCCAATGCTTTATTCTTCATATATTTATGTTGATACTGGAACAAGTGTGTTTTATTCTATTTAATTAAAAATAATTTTGACAGTTTATAATGTAGACTTCTCCTTATATTCAGGCCTATTTTAATTTGAAATAACTTTTATTTTATAACTAAAAAAATATATGCCTTATAAAACTTTGTCTCAAAAACAACAATTATCAAACAGTAAATTAATATTTTGTATTTTGGCTTTCTTAGTAGGCCTATTTTAAAACCGTTCTCGATTTTGTCAAGTCAAAAAGTGAACATTCAAAGATATAGGCCTACAGTAAGGTGTTTTAAATGTTATTTTGTTTGATTGAGTTGAGGTTGGATAAAGAAAATCTCCTGTCTATGTGGTACTCAACTTGAGCATACATAGGCCTACTATGTGCTAATTTTGTTAATTTACAATGTCAAAAAGGTTCTCACATTCAAGATTAAATCAAATATGTTGTGTGAAGATCTTAGAAAATAAAACTAGTTATTTAAAGTTGATGAATGTGTTCACACTGAATATTTTCGACCACTTAATGTCAAAACAATGGGCATTTATACTCAGTCGTCCTACTAAGTTAATAAAAAAATGAACGAGAGGGTGGTTTGAATGGTTAAAAATAATAAAATGCATCTTTTATTTAAAGGGAATTCTTGAGACTTTAGTTAAGTGATTAAGAATATAAGGACATTATATTTATTTATAATGAGTTGTTTGCAATTTATTCACTTCAGTATAACTAGGTCTAACTACTAATTATCGGTTTCAAATAAATTTAGTAAACCTTTTACGATCAAAAAAACTAGGCCTAAACCAAACTACATGTAGACATTAAGCCAGGGCCTATTTTGGTTATTTCCAGTCTTGGCTGCAATATTTCATATGCCTACAACTCACATTAATGTGGATAGTAATTACTAGTGTATGTACGAATCGGTTTAAATATGATTACATTATTAAAGTTTTGCTGAGGCATCTTAAAAAGATTAGGCCTACCTTTTTAATACCTTGTCAACTGAATTATCAGTGTGTTGATGGTCTATAATAATGCAGTTTGATAGTGTTATGTTTTAAAGAAAATCTTCTGTTAACATTCAGTGTAAGCGTATTATCCTCACTCTTGGCCTACATTATGATATAGGCCTATTTAAAGTTAGATTATGTGAAAAACACACAAAAACGTTTTGAGATTATTATATTGGGCTAATGCGATGGTAAGTTTAAATCGTGTAACACAAAACACCTAATAAATTACAAAAACTAGCAACTTAGCATCATGCTACTAGGAAAATATTTGCGCTCGCAAGGACTTTGCTTTCACAAAGTGGTCGGCCATAATAACTTTTGAAGTCTAGCGCCTCTCTGCTAACGGTCGCAAATTGGTTTTGTGTCGTGGTCATAATAGCCCTGCAGGCCTAGTGGAAAAATATATGTCTTGAATAAAAAACTGTCCCAGGCCATAGGCTGGAAACAGTAGGCCTAATGGATGTAAAAAGTTCATTAATTAGCCAGGTGGCTTGTTCGCCATCTCTTCACTCTTTTGGTAAGTTATAAATGTTGTTCTCACAACTGTTGTGAGCGAGTCATTGTTCTATATCACATGATAATGTAGGGGGATTATTTGACCCTTGTAGTAGTGTAAGATTTGATATGAACTTTTGAACCCAGTCATGTTTCACACATGACATAATCAAGTAGGATCAAAAACATTTTGCCCATTTAACAAAAAAGTTGTGCCTGAGAAGCAAACATTTAATCAAGTTGATAATTATATTATTTTATAAATTAAAATCAATATGATATTATCAAATGGTAAAATGCCAATGTCAAGAAAAAAATATACTTACTGTCCTTCCTTGAAATACTCCTTGAGCGTGTTACTGAAGCGTTTTGAGAACTTGACAAACTCTCGTTTGCGCTGTTCTAAAGCCTGTTTGCCTGTGGTACCAGGAATAAATCCTGCCACTTCATTCACCGCATCGAGCAACTTCTTTATTGCACTAGCAATTTCTCTGAGAAAAGAAAATATGCTATCAAATGCTACAACACAGATAAGTGCCCTCTAAGTATAAGGAAGTGCTATATGGAACACACTTTGTAAACATGGAGCCAGTTTCATAGTCAAACTTAGTATGCCTCAAGTGGGGCTTGATACTAAATAGAAGATGACACCTACCTAGACCAGAATGGAATGGGCCAGTTTCGATAGGTGTTGTCTTGTATTTAGTATCGAGCTGCACTTTAGGAGTGCTAAGTCTGACTACGAAACTGGCCCATAGTTATATATGGTCATTGGGAGTAAGAGGGACAAGGAAGGTTGAGGCCCTGGGAATTAAGTTTTTGTGGATCAGAAACAGGAATAAAAATGAAGATGTACATGCAAGAATTGGGCTACAGGGGGCATACGAGATAGTAGGGTCAGCAAAGCTGATAGCGTATGAAAAGGAGAATGATGGAGATTAAGTATGCAGAAAAAAGACCCCAAGACCAAAAAAGAGATTGGAGGAGCAGATAATGGCAGGTGTATGAGTAAGAGGAGAATAATGTTGGAAGGAAAAAAGAAGATAGAGCCATTTTACTAAAATGACCTGGCCATAGGCTGGAAACATTTGATGATAGTGAGGTTTTACAATACAAAAAAAATACCCCCTTCTCTTTAAGAAGTAATTTTGAAACCTTAAACAGACATAATAATAACATTTTATCGGTACTTTGTAGGGTATATTTATTAACTTACTTTATAGTTTCCAAGAATGTTTTACGATCTGTTATTTCATCAGGAATGCGACTCAATATTTTTTTAAGGGCTGCAGACTTCTTATTTAGTTCTTGGAATGCATCTTCTGACCTACTGAGCCGATATTCCACAACTAGACATTCCAAACATAGAATATAATTAAGTATATCGCCATTCAAGTCTTTTTTTTAATTATTCAAAATGTACCTATAAAAGAAATGCCTAGTGTCTTGACCTACCATCTGCTTCAGAGGTGGACCCCTGTAGACGCAGCACACTTTCATTCATGTTAATACTTAAATCTCCACGTCTCATAATACCAACAACTAAGTCGTAAGTGAAGCCGGGATGCGCAGTTTCCACCTTTGACAACGCAGCACGGAGTGTCTGCGAGGCTGCCACATCACGACGCTCCAACTGTGCTCAGTGATTTAAGAACCAACAATTAATGATAAAACATCCATCGAGTAAACATAAGATTAATGTAAACTTACCTGAGTTTAGACAAAGGCAGTAACAGTAAGCATAATTAATTTAAAGCTAGTTTACTTAAAACAAATTTTCAAAAAATTTCAAAAATGGCCTTTAAGATTTAATGTAAAATGGGTAGGTTATGTCAGGGAATTGTTATCTATAGTAAATAAGAATATATATATATATATATATATCTCAAAATGATCTATTTGTTTTTCTGAGGAAAACTTACTTAACGGTTTTCTTTAAATTGATAAATGACCCCTGGACACGAGAATCAAAATCGGGACCTTTAGTCTATTATGGCACTACTCTAACCACTGAGCTATCCATAAATCATCCTGTACCCAGTGTCATTCTTCACTCATATTTTAAGGAAGAGTCTGTGATGGACGTATGGAAATTGTTATCTACATATGTGTAACCAATTAAGATCACGAGCTATCAGATAACGCAGCCACCTTCAACTCACTAAGGCTTTATGATGCCAAATACCATACAATAACAATAATTGTATGAATGCACATTTCATGATGGATTAAATAGCCTGGCTATTATATTTGTCAAGTATATTTATAGCTGCATCTTAGTTTCATATTCTTTAAATTGAAAAATAACACCTGAACACGATAAATGAACCCGGGACCTTTGGCTTAGTATGCCAATGCTCTAACTACTGAGCTATCCAGGAATCGTCCCGTACCGGTACCTAGGGTCATTCTTCACTCATAAGCCAAAGGTCCCGGGTTTTATTCCCGTGTCCAGGTGACATTTTTCAATTAAAAAAATATGATAGCCTATTTAGATGCGGATCTATTTAGATGCATAACTATCAAATATAATAGTTTTGCTATTTATTCCATTACTTATGGGTAGTTTACTGAAAACATATCTTTGACAATTTTGTTCTAAGCTATAATACACTATATAAGAAAGTTTGTATTAGTGTATGATAGGCCCACCATTTATTTGATTGTTCCAGCATAGAGTAATAATTTGATCAATCAAAACATTGAAACGTGTTTGGATTAAAGCTTTGCTTATAAATAGGTGACAATTATTTTCCTTTCATCTACATAACCCGAACGGGTAGTCAGACGCGGTGCTAATAATAATAATAACATTAGGATCCGCTTCAGTGATTAAACGATCTAAGGTATTACCCTCGTGTTAGACTAGCCTGCTGATGAAAGCGAGATTGGATTTTGAATCCTGGTCGGGTCTGCTGAGGGTGGTTTTTACTAAATGATTTCCCACTTAGCTTCCACGCAAACACAGGGAGATTAGCTCTAAAATGCTTCCTTCTCCATCTCTACCCCCCTAGAGTAGTTATCATATATGTGTATAGTCTGTGCGCATCCCCTCTAGTTCTTGCACTTATGCCCAAGGATATAGAAAGGGAGTTTCGGGGGTGCCCAGACGCCCTTGGATTTGATGGGACTTCCCCAGGTGTCCATATATTCTTATACAAACTTTTATTTGATGGTCTTGGGGTAATAAGGTGATCATCTCAGAACACAATGTTTGCGTTCAAACCCAACCAGGGTCAACAAATTTTTCTCTAGGGATACAAATCCGTAGTACAACTTTCTTCAGAAGGGAAGTAAAGTGATCAGTCGCATGTCGATTGTGGTATGTAATATAACCCTGGAAGGTAGGCCTACCCGTGAAAATACCTTCCCTGGCAAAATTGATAGGCACTTTCGCTCTTGCTCATATACATTCTCATGTACTGATATAAGTTAATCAGTCTGTTCAGAAAGTGCACGTTAAATACCTCAAGTAAATAAATAAATTTATTGGCTAAAGGTATATAATTTTTTCTAGCGAACCAACTCCTATCCTAGCTTCCCTGAATAATTAATTTTCTACAACCTCGGCCATGCCCCAATAAATATCCATATACGCCTATGAGACACTGTTGTAACCATTATTTCCCAATCAGTCCAAGTCGCACAAAACAAAGTCAAAATAGCAAAAAATATGTTTGAGCTGGATAACTTAGTGTGCTGTAACTGCAGCAAAAACCTTAAAAGGTAAGCAACAAACAACATTCTATCATTATTAGATAATTATCACAAACTAATACTGTGTTTGAATAGCCATGAGTAGTTTCCCAAACCGTTGTTTGTGTACCACGAAGTGTATGCGAAGGATTTCATGGAGTACGGTACTCAATGTATCACTAAGTTTTACTAATCATAAATTATTGTTTGATAATGGTAGGTCTGATAAATAAATTAACACTAATTTTGAGATGTCATGCACTCTTTTTAAGCATTTATTTCCCTCTATCATGACAATGTTTAGCTAATCACTAAAACTGTATTAAAATGTGAAACAAGCAATACTTAAAAAAATTATGAGGCGATGGAAGGAGTACATTTATTAGGGGATTGTCTTGAAAGGTGTAGATGAATGTTTATAAAGTTTGGAGAGAACTGGTCTTGAGGGAACTTTTAATGATCCTGGCGTCACCATATCATTAGGTAACTTCCTATCATCTTGTTACTTTAAAGGCTATTTTTATAGTTCCACACTAGTTTTATATCCTCAATTTTCTTGATAACTATCAAAAGTTAATACAATATCATGGGCCTAGTTTGGTATGACCAATATTAAGCCAATTTTTTTGTTAAAACACGAGACCCAACTACTTATTTTGATCTAGTGAAACACTCCTGAATTTGTAAGGAATAAAAATACAGATTTCTGTGTAACTTCATAAAATGGTATGACTTTCTATTCCACAAATGTTTATCCTAGAAGTAGATTTTGTCCTTCAGGTAGGTACGTACCTGTGACAAAATTGGGCGTATTAACACTGGAAGAATAAGTGAAGTGACTGGTGTTTCATCTCCCATTGTCATCCTTCTTAAAATCGTCAAGTTTACTAACACTAGAGATAAAACAATATACAAATAAACAAAATAATGTAATAATTTACTGTCAAGTGTCACTAACGATATCAATTGAGAAATAAATCGATTTTAAGGTATCAACAACTAATTCGATTAGTATCGCTCATTTAATCGTTTAATTTTGATTCTCAATTGTTAGTTAAAAGACTAGAAGGTGCTACCAACACGTATCATGATTTCTGAAATTTCTCTAGAAAACTTTTTAAAGTCACGTTGAAATTACACGTGAGAGTAAAAGTTCAAAAGGAACTGTTCGATCTTTTGTAAAGCATTGTTAAATAACTTGATAAATGTGTGTGTTTTCACTGTTTTGTTTTGTATTATTTGAGAAATTAATAATTGTATAAACAATATCTACAAAAACAATAGAAAACAGGAAATTTGGTAAGTTTATCATTTTCATAAAAATTATTTTATTTATTATTTGTATTATTACTATTATTGTTATTTTACTATTATTATTATTATTATCATTATTATTATTATTATTAAAGATCAAAATCATTGACTTTATTAACAAAACCATAGTAATTTAATTATTATTTTATTATGGTCTGTGCTTTCAAGTGATTAAATATAATAGTTTTTGTTTAAATGAATGAATATAGGGTTTGAATACTTATGAACAATTTTAACAAGTACTAACAATATATTAGAGCCAGGAAATATACCAGTCGGCTGGTTTGATATTGGCTGCGCTACTACTTTAAGATAAATTAATAAGGCTATAAAAATACATTCAATTCTAAGTGATTGTTTGTATTAAATTTTAATCAAAAGTTTCAGCGAGTAAATCTGAGAGTGACCAGAGAATACATCAATTGTGAAGATATTAGATGACATCAAATGTAAAACCGCCCGGTTTATTGTGCCTTAATGTTGTTTGTATTTCTTTAGCCAAATAGAAAAGAATTAGTTTAGTACATACTGACTGTCAAGTTAGGTAGCTTTGTAATCCACACAAGTAGCGCGTGGAGGATCGTTTTACAAACTTAAATACATTTATCAAAAATAGACACACAGCTATTGTTTAACCATTTATTTAAGTATCTTTGTCCTTGCCAGTAAAACAAAGAAAATTATGTATTTTAAGCTGTGTGGCTTGACAACAATTATTGATATTATCTCTCTGACCGAGGCGGCCGTCTTAAGAGCCATCACATTTGAAGTCCTGGGCTGCGTGGAATCTACCACTTCACCTCTGCTCAAAATATACAAAACAATAACTTTATGGTTGTGAAACATGGTATTTTTTTGCACCACGTCTTAGGCTACTATGGGTTCAGGTTGTATGCTAATGAGTTAGAGAGGATGAAGGTTTAATTTAAAGGAAATGTACCCGCATTTGTGTGGAAGGAGAGGGGAAAACCATTCCGAAAAAACATTACACCCAGTTGGGATTCAAACCTTATCTCTAGTAGTAGGGCTATATTAGGCCTATATTGTAAGAGTGACATCTTCATGGTCTATTACCTTACATGACAAAAATAAATTTTGGGTGTTTCAAACCAACGAGCTTAGGAATATATTTGGCCCAATAATAAATGAAGATACTCGGTTTTGGAGGAGGTTGCATAATGATGAGTTGCATACCCTGTACTCATCACAACACATTGTAAGGATAATAAAATCTTGCGGATTGGTGGGTAGGACATACAGCGCGAATGGAAGAATCTAGAACCTTGTTCAGAGTATTGATAGAATGGATCTGAAAGAAATTGAGTGTAATGGGGTGGACTTGATAGAACCAGCTCAAGGGATAGGTGTTGTAGGTACTATAGTAAGTGCGACAATGCACTTTTGTGTACATTTTATTCGTGGCTCACATTAACTTAGATCATACAATAAATATATGAATCGGAACCACCTTAGTTCAAAGTGACACATTCCCTATCTTTGGTAGTCTAGTATATTGCGAGAGTGACGCCTTAAACATGCGGCCACCGATGTTTCCCTACTTAAAAGTCATGTACTTACATAATAATAATACTCCAATTGGATGCTGGTGTTGTACAGTATGACATTACATGATGGATGCATAACTATTCTATACGATATGACAATACATAATGTACATATGAATATTCTAACACAGGCATGTCAAACTCACATGTGACCTTATATATGATTTTGTGCGGCTCGCGGCCTTATGATGAACCAAAGTCATTGGGACCCCATTCTTAAAAATTTATAAATGTCGAAATATGATGTTTTGGAATGTGATATTTAGGAATTTGGTGTACTTTGGGAGAATTTTGGCATGTGAGGTTGCTGCACCAAATCTGTACTCTTTTTTCGACATGGATCAATCCTCAAAGATTGTTGAATTTGCTCACGAAATTGTGCAATGTTTAGTAGCACATACTTAAGTTAACAGTTGTTTTCTCACATGAATTGGAACCAAACAACCGAGGATCTTAGGCTTACGGACACACAGTTCACAACAATTATGAAAGTGACTCTGGTAAAACCCAATATTAACACCATTGTTGCAAACAAAAGGATAGTAATAATAATAATAAGAAGAAGAATAACAATAAGACACTAAGTTGGAATTGTTTTTACTTAAGGTGCGGCAGAAGAGAGCGCGAGTAATTTTACAGTATACCATTACATTTTTTTGGCCAAAATAAATAAAATATTTATCCAGTAGCAACATAGAGCTTAGCTTTCTGAAGATGCTAATATCAACGAATCTTGAATATCTGTCAAGGGTGTCCTGGAATTTTTTCAAAACTTGTTCTCTTTATTTAAAAAGTTTTGACAAAATTTTAGGACCCCCTCGACAGATATTCAAGATCTGTTGATATTAGCATGTGCAGAAAACTAAACTCTATATTGCTACTGGAGGAATATTTGATTTATTTTGGCCAAATAATTTCAATCCTATAAAAACTCTAAAAATACTTTTGCTCCCTTCGGCTGCACCTTAAGATAAGCAAAATACAGATTTTTTTTGAGATTGTAGCCCCCTAGGTATTATTAATTTTCAACATATTTCTTTTGATCAAACAAATAAGACACACCTATTTTAATGCATTTAAAATAGACACATTTAGCTGACTGTGTGGTTGGTAACATGTCTGCCTCCTGAGCTAAAAGTCCCAGGCTTGATTTATGACTTGGATTAAAACCTATCAAAATTTAAATTTCTCCTTTTAGAGCAATACAATTTATTATATATATGATTTTTTTTTTAATGGAGCATTTATGGATTCTTATTTTATGTACCGGTATTGTTCATCAAAATCATCACATTTTGAAAAATAGGGCTTTACTGTGAGACTCCCCAACACATAAATTTTGTTTTAGTTAAAAAATATCCTTGGCTTGAAAACTATTTTTATTGCCTGAAGAAACCAAAAATGCTGTTGCCTGTTCTCACAATTCCATTTCAATTATATTTTATATTCACTTACTTTGTATGGTAACAGCATGTTTGTGTCTAAGCATTGATTTAAAAAAATACTACTAACCTAAATAAGGTAATGTCATTACCCGCCTCACCCCGTGGGCAATTCTGTTAGGATGGCTTAGTGGATTGGGTAGTGTTTTGAAATACACCAAACTTGTACACTTTGTGTAAGACAAAAGATGAAAAGCTATGACACATATAAATCCTGGATTGAGGTTGGTCAAACGATAGGTGGGGCACCCATTACTCAGCCATGTTTACTGGTCTATTTGTTGCTTTGTGCAAGAATGGACTATGTGGCTTTGTATAAGAGTGGGATATGTGGCAATAATTATCTTACCTGCTTCAGCAGGGTTCATACACATCCTGGAAAACTTGGAATTTTGACAAACTTTTTCCAGTACTGGAAATGTCTTGGAATTTCTGAAATATCCTAATTTGTACTGGAATTTATATTAGGGACCTTGATTTTTTTTCCCCCATAGTATTTCTATTTGACTTCCCGTGCAATAGGAGGTTGGTTTGAAGGGTGGCCCCTTTCCTTTAAGTATTGGGCTAGCTTTTAAACTGTTTAAAGTAAGTTCATCCTACACATGCAGGAGAGTTATCATTAGGCCTTTATTCCTAATTGGACATATTTTGTATTGTTAATAGAATAGATAATTTTTTTGGTAAGTATTTGCTTGACAATAAAATTATTTGGGATTTCTAGAAAGTTATTAGACTTATCTTGACTATATCTCATGGTCAAGCATTCGTGGAATGTGGCTTCTCTGTCAATAAAGAAATGGTTGTGGAAAATTAAAAAGAAAAAACTCTAGTAGCAATTAGGATTGTGTATAATGAATTTAGCTACACAGATACAAGTGGTGGTGTTTTCAGCAAATAACTTTTGGTAAATGCTAGATCATCTAGAATGTGTTATCAACAGTACATATATGATCAAATAAAAAAATCAGAAGAGATAAAAACTAGAAATAAGTCACAAATGTTAGCGACTATTCACTAGTTAAAAAATCAATTACAGGTTGAGAAATCAATTGATAGAATGAACAAAGAAACCAATGCGATGGCATTACTTGCTGAGAAAAAGAGTAATTTCACTCTTCTTTCAAAGTCAAACACACACAGGAAAAAATCATCTGTATCAGTGGACGAAGTCACAACAGTTGAATGAATAAATCAGAAAACTGTCGAAAAACTGCTAGCAAAATTTTATTAAATTAGGTTGGACTTTGATTATTCATACTAAGTTGTAATATCTAACATTGAAAACTAAAAGTTAAATATTCAGTTGTGTAACAAATTGTGTGGAATATTGGAGATGATGTAGGGGAGTTGGGAAACTGCGTTGTTAATTAGTTAATATAGGATGTACATGTGTTAAATGTTTTCCTAAAGATACAGTGCTCGCTTATTAATCTATTTCAACAAGTGATTAACACATAAATATTGTCCATGAACATCTGTGAAATGCCCTGGAATTGTCCTTGAAAAATTCTCTCAGTTTCTTTACGAACCCTGTTCAGTGGCCACATGGTCTAAGGTGCTGCTTTCGCAATAGACTATACCGCCGAAGACGGGAATATTGGGGCTTGATCCCATTCAGGCATACTGAGAGTTTTTCCTAAGAGGTTTTCTTTTCTACCTCCACACAAATGCGGGTACACTTCCTCTAAAATTTAACCTTATTAATCCCTAACACACTAGTGTAATTAGTACATAGGTATATAACCCGAATGGGCAGTAAGATGTGATGCTAAAAATCTTGCTATTGTTTAAATTGATATGGTATACCAAATGGGGGACGGGATGGTTCATTCCCACCCTTTCTTCTTTCCAGCTATCGGTTATTAATATACAGCTATATTAATTTTTATAAGTAAGTCAAGTGAGCCTGTTTTGTTCTCTTAAAATAAAGCTATAAAGGGGCGTTCAAGCATTACATAAGCACCATAAGGGGGGAGAGGGTTCGAGCTTTGCTTATTTTTGCTGACAAGGGGGTGTGGTGGGGCGGTCAGAACCATGCTAACGTAAGACAAAGAAAGACAAGCAAAATTTAGGGAAGGCGTATCGCAAGCCGCTTGGACTTTGGGCAGCAATGAAGATACTGAGTGGCTAAACGAGGAAGAAGTGGAGAAGCCTATAGAAATAAGTCAAAGCTTGAGTGACCTAGTCTCCCAAATAAAAACATACTAATTGAAAGTGTTGAGACGTGGATTCAAGGACCTTGGTCAAGGATTAAATGGAGTTTAGGGTGATTTTTTTATAAATATTATCATGTATTCACTAATAATACTATTTTTATAATGTCAATTAAAAGTAAATTAAAATTTTAAACTTGTACAATGTTATAACTTGTTTTAAGTCTACCCGTTTAATAAATTTAAATTCATTGTATACTGGTGTTGATTATCAATTATTTCACAATATTAATAAACACCTCTATCTTAATAATTAGCAGCAATTTATAAATTGCAAGAATTTTAAATATTTTTATCATTGCATCTACAACCTGTTCAGGCTATAAGCAAAATTGCATGAAAAAAAGGATGATTATTCCAGTGAACAAATGAAAAAAGTCGTCAAATCTTGCGTAAGAAAGGGGGTGGTGGGTGGTCAGACATTTGCTTATTTTTGCTTACAAAGGGGGGGGGGCAAGGGGGAGGGGGTTAAAAATGGCCAAAAATGTGCATATGTGCTTACACAATACTTGAACTTACTCAACTATAGCTAACTCAAAAAAAAAATATATTTTTGTTGTTATATTCAAAGTAAAAGTTATTAAAGGCTTAATTTTTGGGTAGGAATGAGAAAGTTATTTAAGAGAAAGTTCACCCAGATTAACAGGGAGAAGAGAGCTGGTGAAAACCACTCAAATATACTTATTAGAGATTCAAGCCCTGACTTCCACACCACAAAAACATCCAGTCTATTGTTCTTGAAGTTAAATTTAGACTTGTATATGGGCTTTTTATAAATAATTCAAACAACATACTTTTTGAGAGGGGAAGGGGGTATGCTTCAGTGTTGAAATAATGAATAAATTTATATCTTTATACTGGTACACTGTATTCAACATAGGGGTATGGTTAAAAAGATATTTAAAAAAAGTATGAATTTGGACATTTGGGATTTTCAAAGCTACCATATATTTTGGGGAAACACACCATTCTGGCTTTTGTTTTTTAAAATACCTGCACCGGTGAGCATGTGGACTAATTGTCAGGCTCATCTAGTCTGTTTTGCTGGCAATGGAGAGGCAGGGTTAAAATACAAGGCATTTATATAGAGCGGCAATTTTTCCTAAATGTTTTCTTGTCCTCAATTAATTGTTTCTTCTAAACTCCATAGAAGAGCTAGTATTATCATAGCCCGGATGGGTAGTAAGATGTGTATAAAAAGTAGGCTAATACTATGCTTTTATTTATCTTATCATAATCGGTCCTTATTATCAGTTTGGGTTGTACACATATGTGCTATTATGCTAATATGTTAGGGATAAGGGAACTCTCTCCAGTCACATACTTTTTTTTTATTATCACTGTGTCTTACTACCATTTTGAATTATACACTTATGTACTCATTATCCTAATGGGTTAGGGATAAGGAAGGTTGAATTTAAAGGAAGTGTACCCAAATTTATTTGGGGGGAGAGTGAAACCATTTAGGGAAAACGATCTTCAGTACACCCGACCATGCCTGTCAATGGTAGTCAAGTCTATTACAAGGGTAGTACCTTAGACTAGTGTGGTCCAACTGGTGGCCCGCGCGCAGAGAAAAGGTGGCCCTTACTTTATCCCTGAGGAAAATTACTGAAAAACCCTCGATAGCGGATGTAAAATAGCTAATGATTCAAATAAAAATATGTTTAATATATATTTATAATCCTAAGTTGTTTTGTGAAAGTGTGTGCTTGTCTATTTCTAAATATATTTTTAAGAGATAAATACACTTTTTTTGCCAGTAAAATGTAAATATTTTTTAAAGAAAATACATTTTATATATAGGCATTGAAAGTATTGTTTATAGGTCTATATTAAGTTGATGGATTACTAAATATACTTTTGGGCTGCTGTGCAAACTAATGATCATAAATGGTCCTTGGGATCAAAAACGTTGGACCCTGCCTTAGATCATGCAGCCACTGAAGCAGGTCAGTCATGTACTCCCTTTGGGGCATTGGTCTAACCAAAGTACCCCTTTTATCGCTTTGTAGAAAAAAAATTGCAACAAATACCTGATATATTGTAAACAATAGTTCAAAATTTTAGTGTGGATATATAAATGGTATTTCCAAAGTTTACTATAAAATTTCAGTGATAAGTTAAACAAAGCCACAACAGAGGGAAATAAAGGCTTATAAAAGTTGATACCATCTCGTCAAAATATTCGCTAATTTGTTTAGCAGACTCACTTTTATTCAGAACTATTTAATGATTAATATAACTAAGTGGTGTGTCGCGTCTGGCGTACCCCTGGAAATCCTTCCCGTATCCCAGGGGGTACGCGTACCACAGTTTGATAAACACTGCCTTGTACCATTCGACCACTAAAGCGTGTCAACGCTTATTATTTATCTCTTTGATTAGATCTTATTTTGTCTCAAGAGTCCAAGCTTTGTAAAAACAGTGTGTATTTGTTTGAGAAAGAGAGGGACAACGGTCTTTCAAGGCGGTGACGTCACATTCTTGCGCACGTTTATTCTATCTGGCAGGCTGTGTAATCTTTACTTTCAGTAGCGGCGGTCACGAGGGGGAACTAGACTGGTCACGTGCCCCATTCAACCCATTACCTTTCACTTTTTATTTCAACCCCGGAGGAGCTGTAACGACTGAATTGTTTTAACATCCTTTTCCTCGGCTCATTATTATGTTTTTGGCAAGGTTGTTATTCAAAAGGGTTATATTTATTATATTACTGTGTCTTACCTTGCTTTCATCAGACACACTTTTAAGTGCCCATCTTAACACGTTTCAGCGTCTGAAAGGTCTAAGGCGTCACTCTCCTGTTAGACTGGATTGCTGATGACGGGGAGATTGGGTTCGAATCCCGGTTGGGTCTACTGAGGGTGGTTTTCCCTACATGGTTTCCCCACCCTATTCCATTCAAATGCGGGTAGATTACCTCTGAAATGCTTCCTTCCTCATCCCCACTCCACTTGAGTAATTATCAAATACGCGTGTAACCTGAACAGGTAGAAAGACGCGGTGATCTCTCTCTCTCTCTATATATATATACACACAGTAGATAGATAGCCAGTTCTAACGCTATAACGCACGAGGAACGCCAGTTCTATATTGAATAGGATGTCCTTGGTCTGAATCAACTTGTGTATGATTCAACCAATGACCTTTCTTCACGAGCTCTTGTCACGTGCCTTGCAGCGTGATACTAGGACATTCAAGGGACAGAGTAGCTACAGCCGAATTTTCATTGGAAGGTTCTTTCTTATCTGACAGCTAGAACTGTTATTAGATATACTTTCACGTATTCATATGTTAAGTTCTGTGATTTTTAGCTGCCATTAAATAACACACAAACATAATAAAACCAGATGTCATGCCTGTCTCAGACAGGCGCGATTTCTGATTTCTAGCGCAGTTTGTTCCCCATTGTACTTGTCTAGCACACAAAAAACTTATTTGTTTTCTATTATTTTAGAAAATTTGGAGTCCCTGATGTCCTTCAAATCTGAACTCAATTTCTACGTCTTCTTAGATTTTTCAAGTTTCGTATTATATTCTGATAAAAATGGCATGCCCCATAGCGTCCATACCAATTGTCAGCTATTTAGGGTATCGGAAAGCGAGAGAAAGAGCCGTGTATGGACAGACACCGCGTGTATTGTATGCATACCGCAAGCATATATATTTGAATTTTCTAAAGGTTTCTTCCAGGCTCGGACTGGCCCGAGGGCCGGTGCGCCCTCGGGTTACTCAAGTTTGCGCCTTCGGCCCAAGCTTCACCTCTTGGCGAAAAAAAAAATCCAATGATGCAAAAAGACATTTAGCCCTCCGTTGGTCGAGGGGTGAGCGCAGTGCTCACTTTTTTTTTTTCTGGCATGTGCGATGAAACAGCGTAGGAACAATGAATCCCAGTATACCAGCCTGTTGGAATGCTTAGAGTAGTGAAAGGGCTGTGAAGGGATGACGCGAGACCTTTATTCATTGTCATAATTTCATTAAGTTATTATTGTTTTATCGGGCACGCCCAAAGGTGGAAGCAGGGAACGGGGCAGTCCACTCAAAAATTCTCCTTTAGAGCAGTAAAAGCATATTTTGTTTATTTACACTACTACTTTCCCAAACCTAAACGTGTAGTTACTACATTAGCCCGACAGCAGAGGCTTTTATGGTAGGGTACCCC
>CABFWB010004234.1:0-63258 GCA_902151455.1 Timema bartmani
AAAAATCCCAGAAATAAACACATTTAATAACGTTATGAGAAATAAGTATTGTGAATTTTGTGTTTAAAAAAAGGCCAGAACAAAACCTACAACCTAACAAAAATTATTTTTTTTCCTTTCATTAGAGATTTGATTAAAATTTTGCCTCTTACTACAAATTCTTCTCTGATATAAACTTTTTGTAAACTCTACATACAAATATTCCCATCTGAGCTTTGTCATCTATGTCGGTGGATTCATTCAGTTGCATTAAAAATAGGTCAGTTTATACATGAGAAACTAAATTGCTAGCCATCATGTCTATTCGTTGTATAACAGTTATGATAGTTTCAATGAATTTAATGCATTTATTAGCTCTGATATATTTAAAAAATCATCAAACAATGAATCGGCAGCCTCCAAGAATGCTTGTTTTATGTATTCTCCATCACCGAATAGTTTTTTCTTGTTGGATACTAGTTTGCTTACCCAAAATGATTCAACAGTACCCACCTTATTTTTATTTGTTTTGTAAACATCATCTGCTGACATTTCAGGCGGTATTTCAGCTCTTATACTCTTGACTCCCTGTTTAAAGGAAACTCAATGCTCATGTTTTTATGTTTTGTACTAAAATTACTTTCAGGATTTTCCCTTTTGTATAGTGGTACACACATTCTTTTTATTTACACTGGTAAAAAATAGTTTGAGTTCCCATTTTTCATAAAAATAGTAGTTTTTGGATTTTTTCAGTACACTACAACTAGCACTCATTCCAATGATTACTATTTTATTAACTGAAACAAAAAAAACAAATTTCTATGACTGCACAACTAATTATGAAAATAAAAATATGAATGATGTAACTTACTTGTCACACTGGTATGATTAACAACCATTACTAGTTACTGGCCCCTGGCTGCTGCACTGGTGAGTGGCATGATATGTGACCGAGGACAGGGGAGGGAGTACATAGGCCATGACCTTTAACAGCCCTGCCTCACCACACTACACCATTGCCACTGGTAATTTTTGCCGCCACTGATACGTTTTCGAGCAAAGGAACTCATTATGTTATGTTATTCTAACTCTACACTTTAAGATTATCGCAATCAACCATTTGCCAACCCATGATCTAAGGCATCATTCCCATGTCAGACTGGCCTGCTGATGATTGGGAGAATGGGGGGTTTGAATCCCGGTCAGGTCTACTGAGGGTGGTATTTCCTAAATGGTTTCCCTCTCTCCTTACAAGCAAATGCATATAGATTACCTCTAAAATGCTTTCTTACTCATTCCTACACCATTAGAGTAATTGTATATATGTGTTTATGAAGAACAGGTAGTTAAACGTGGTGATTAAAAAAACATAGCTAAATTTTTTAAAACTAAATAAAAAATAGATTTTGTTGGAATGTGCTCCTGGTACCTTTGCGCCCTAGGCGACTGCCTATTATACATATCAGTGATTCCCTCATTAACACATTAACATTAATGGTAGTCAAGGCCATAGCCAGGGGAGGCGGAGTTGTTATTAATCATATCATATTCTAAAATATAAGAGGGAAATGAAATAAATCTAGAGGGAGAAAAACTGTTTTAATGGGACAATGCCCTACCACCACTTCAAAGGATATAAGAACATGGTCACATTTATTGAATACAATATAGTAGTAATTTTAAATACATTTCTAAAACATACATTGAGAATAAATTCAATTAAAACTAGACAATGAGAGAGAAAAAAAAATTAAACAATAATTATATAAATAAAGTCTGCGATATAAATGTTGCATGAAATAAAACTATGTATTTGAGATTCAATGTTAAGGCAAAGTGTGCTTAGTGGCGTAGCTATCATTTTTTCTTTCTTTTTTTTTCTAAGAAAGAAAGACTTTATTTTACCTTATAGCTTCTTAGAAGTGGTCAAACACTTATATTTACTGTGCTATTAGTGCTTTTTTAATCAGAAATTAATCATTTCATCACCTTCCACTATAAAACTAGCTTTAAATCACACTACGCCATCCCATGCATTGTCTTTTTTCAGAGTCCAAACGAAAATTAGCTATATTGTCCAAGTGAAGTCGCCACCTCTTATTTTAGACTTCTTAAAATAAATATACACTTATTTGTAAGAAAATATATTTGCTGTATTGTTAAACCCACATGTAAGATAGTTTTTAGGTAAGATATTCATTATAGCCAGGTGGTTTCATGACTAGACTGGTGCCGAAGAAATACTTCTTTTTAAGTGCAAACAAAACCCTCACTTCACAGTTCAAACTCTCACTTCACAGTTCAAACTCTCATGGGAAACAGTTGTGAACTTAATGTTGCCAAACATAAAAACATATCAATATTTTTAATAAAATAACAAATATAATGGAATATATTAACATTTCATCACTATCACTATTGTTTACGGTCTGTAGCAGGTTTCAGTTTAATAAAATCTTCTTCTATCCTCCCACCACTCTTCCTCCTTTAATTGCTTTCCTTCTTCTCCTCTCATTTTCACACTTTATGTTATCTGCTCCTCTCAACTCTTTATTGGCCTCCTTTGCGTCTTTTTCCTACATACTTCACCTCCATCATTCTCTTTAGCATACTTTTGTTTTCCATCCTCATTACATGACCATACAATCTTACCCTTGCTTCCTATACTATCCCATGTACTCCAACATCCTCATTACATAACCATACCCCATCTTACCCTTGCTTCCTCTACTATCTCATGTACTCCAACATCCTCATTACATGAACCATACCATCTCAGTCTTGCTTCCTCTCCTATTCCATGTACTCCCACTCTTTCCCAGATAATTTTATTCCCTATCCGGTGTTTCTTCGTTACAGTTAACATACATTTATATGTTGTAAATAATTAGTGTTGCAATGATTAAACTATAACTTGTTTAAAAAAAAGATTACAAGTAAGTAAAATATAATAGTACATCAGCCAGAAACTCACTATAATTGAAGATTTTGGAGACTCGCTTCTTTTCTTGGTGAATAGTTGTGCCCCTAAAGAAGGAGATGAGGGAAAAGAACCTTAGAGTTGATAAATAGTAAAAAGAATATATTACAAAGTAAGGCGAGTCTTAATAAAGCTAAAGGACGTACAAAATAATATTTTCTCCTAGTAAGAAGGAATTATGTAGGTTTTAATGTTATGAGAGGGGGCTTTTCAGGACATAACCCATTATTATGACTTACTAGGTTGCAGACTGCTTCCATAAAGCAAATCATTGCATTTTCCCCCCTTGATACATTTACTGAACTGCAATTGTCATATATGTGCATAAATGATGTAAATAAAGCCTTTATAATTAAAATAAATAGTTATAGACAGTTTATAACCCACTAAATCACAGAGCGTAAAAAAGAGTGATGCAATATGCACAATGTTTGTAAGCCTGAAGTTGGAAGACAGCATCGTCATATCGCTAATACGTTGTATCAGCGAGGTAGCTCTCGAATACTTGCCGGGGTATAGTCACAATTTAAAACTGTTGTATGAGTTAAATGTTGGAAAGAATATTGTCACAAAGTGGAGTTTACTTGTATAATATATATTAGATATTGTATTCTTGGATTCTAAGATGCACCTTAATTTTTCAGTACCACCAACAGAAAAAAAGCTGTGATTCTAAGAAAATAAGTACAAATAAAATGCTAAAATACCCTATATATCTAAGAAATATTTTTATTACAGAATTAAATTTACTAACAACAATAAAACTTTATTTATCAGTAAGTATGGTATTCATATCTTATTTCTGAATCAATATTTCTGACTCTTTATTCTTATTATCTAATAATATATTGTTTTCTAAGCCATAGAGAGCATTGGTCGAAAAAGAATGGGGATTTTAAGATGCCATCAATTCTAAAACGCACCTAATTTTTAAAGACGTTTAAATGGGATAGAAAGTGCATATTAGAATCGAAGAATTTCTCTAGATGTCCACTTAAAAGAATTGGAGTTTAGTTGGACACAACTCCTTGGGGCTTCCCGAGTTAAATATCTTCCTAGCTTGATATAACAGTGCATTAAAATTATAATTTAAAATATCTTTATGATTATAATTGATGAGTGACTTGAAATGATTTCCCGATGATTAATCTACTAATATCACAATTTCAGAGGAATGTTTCTCCACATGTTTTTTAAGTAAGAATTTACGAGAAAATCTTTTACCACACTCAGGACATTTAAAAGGAAATATGCGACTATGCTGTGTGAGCTTGTGTTGACGAACGTTACAGATTGCCGTGAATCTTTGGTTGCACAAATCACACTTGAACGGTTTATTGCCACCGTGCAAACGTACATGCCTTCTGTATGAGGACATTTCTGTGTAACTCTTATTACATTCCTTGCAATGAAAACGTTTTTCGCCACTCTCATTTTGCAAGTGCCTCAGCAAATATGATTTTTCAAAGAATGTTTTATCACAATTGGGACATTTATAACTAACTGTGGTATCATGGTGTATCCTTTGTCTGTGCCTTCTAAGAATGGTTTTGTCCCTGAAATTCCTACCACAATCCTTACATTTACATGGCTTTTCACCTTTATGAATTAGCAAATGTGTTTTAAGTCCCGAGAGACGACTGAATTGTCTGTGGCATTCTTCACATATGTATATCTTGGGCTTAAAAGGCTTGTGTTTCGTTTTAGGCATGTTAGTAGCAGCAGATCCTGAATGACTTTCGATATGATTATGAACTACATTAAAATTCATCTGATGACTAGACATATTCAAAAGATATTCATCAAGTGATCTTTTGGTATTCTCTTGTGTTAGCTGTTGAATATTTTCATAGTCAGAAGAACTTGTATTGGTCATACTAAATGGTGTATTATTATTACCTTTGTGCATAAATAGCTCTTGGCTATTATGGGTATAGGAAACATCCATGCCGGGTGCATCCGTATGACTTGCCTGAACATATTGTTTGTCATAGTTATTATAATCTCCATCTACTTGGTCATGAATGGCAGGTATTTTGCAAGGTGCAGCTAACAACTCTGATAACCCTATGTAATTATGTTGAGGATGAGTATTTGATAGTAGATGATTGGTTGTTGACTCAATAGTTCTCGTAGTATTTTCTATACTCGGAAATTGTTCTTCTGATGAAATAAATATAACTGAATCATCGTCATCAACGTTTGTTTCCGTTTTTAATTGAATATCTTCTGTGGACACCACCAAGCTACATTCTGAAGGAACTGTGTGGTCAAAGTCATCTTCATCCTAAAAAAACAAGTAATTATTGAACTTAGTTTTTCTCTTTGTATGAATACAAAGAAAAATGTCGCCAAATGACTTTATTAAATTAAACATTAAAAGGAGGATTGAAGGGCAAGGCTTACACACTTAGAAAAATGTAGGCCTTAAAGTTCACAATTAAAACACAACAAAACACACAGTTATGTAATTTTTGGAGTATATCAATCCCCTTCTTCAGCAGTGAGTAAAACAAAGACTGGACTAGGGTCACTTAGATACTTTTATTACCTGTTTCTTGATTCATGAAAAATATTTAGGCTTGGATTCTGCAGTTGCCGGTTCAAACTTGTAATGTTACTCTCGCAAGATATAATGTTGTATTTATGTATTTAATTAAACTACCTGTTAAAATTGTTTGTATAAAAATTACTGACTGGTAAGAGTAGGCCTGCTTGGAAGAAAAGGAGAGAAGGTTATCTAAGGTTGAGTGAGACCGGAGTGGACNTGTTGTAAGGATTGTTGTGATCAGTGTCAAAACGGTGATTGGTCATTCGCGTTGTCTGAGTGTTCTGTGGTGAGGCCAACTCAACCTAATGTGGACTGAGATGGTGATGAGTTATTGAAATGTCAAGTTTTACGAATGAACTTGCATAAGTGTCAAAACGGTGATCGTTCATTCGTTGTCTGAGTGTTCTGTGGTGAGGCCAACTCGACCTAATGTGGACTGAGATGGTAATGAGTTATTGAAATGTCAAGTTTTATGAATGAACTTGCATAAGATAAAGGTTTACTATGTCATGTTTACCAAACAAGGATAAATCACAGTACAGTATCGAATATTATAGGTATAGTTGTACTGTACTGTAGTATTGTATGGTACAGTAACAGTAATATATGTGCAGTACAATATATTACGTGTTAATATAATGGTGTATATACATAGGTGTAATATGTGTAATATACAGAAATGGCAGAAATGCAGTAAAGTACTGTACATATAATATTGCATTGATTTGAATAGCATGTTATTATTATTATTATTATTAGCACCGCGTCTTACTACCCATTCAGGTTATACGCACAGTATGTTATTGAATTGGAAAACTAACAAACACAGCACTTGTAAAAACACCACAATAAATAGCCTAACCTCATCACCTCTCACACTAAATCTTCTCAACAATTGCTCCAAGAATCACATTCAAACGCCCTCCTAATTTCTGAAACATCCCGGTTCACCCTAAATTGTCCCACCCCGCCACAAACAATAACAAACAACATCAGGTCAAAGGTTCCTACCCTTGCAACAAACCGAGATTCAGTACCTGGAAAATTCACCATTCTTCCACCTCATTCAACAGACTCACACAAATAGAATACCCCATGAAAGGCCACTAAGACTGCTCCACAAAAAATCTTATATACCAGTTACAATGCAAATACTGCGTTGCTGAATTCAATGACCTCACCACAGGAACACTCAAAGACAACAAAGCAATGGTCACTGTTTTGATACCAACCACAACAAACCAGTAGCACTTCATGCCCAAACACATAATCCAGATTTTGACTCATGCTATAGTACTAGAGTTATACGAGTCCTCCCCAATAGTTGTAATACTTCCCAGCTTTGTAGGTGGAAACTTGCTCACCAATATATGACCAAATCCAGGAACCCCCTGGGTCTCAACCTTAGATAACCTTCTCTCCTTTTCTTCCAAGAAGACCTACTCACACCAGTCAGTCATTTCTAAATAAACAATTCTAAAAGTTAATTTAATTTAATAATTAGATATAATATTAATAAAACATCCTATCTATCTATCTATCAAAAGTAAAGACACAAGTTTGAACAGCCAACTACAGAATCCATGCTTAAACCTTTTTTGTGAACCAAAAAACATTCAACTACAGTAACTTATCTAAGTGACCTCTAACCATGCTGCCTTAGTCAAGTCTGTCTTTTACTCTCTTCTGACATGACTTGGTGGCGTAGTTAGCTAATGTGCTGGTTTTGTGTTGAGATAGACTGCAGAGGGTGGGGAGATCGAGGTTCGGATCTTGCTCGGGTAAACTAGGGGTGGTTTTCCCCTAGATAGTTTTCAACTCTTCTTCCACACAAATGCGGGTTCACTTCCCAATTCCTAACCCATTAGTATAATTAGTACTTAAGCGTGTAGCGGGTATTTAGACGCAGTGCTAAGTATTACTCTGTTCTGCTGAAGAAGGGGAGTGATGTACCCTGAAAATTACATAATTATGTGTTTAGTTGTAATTTTAATTGTAAACTTTGAAGATTACAGTTTTCTGGTGAATGTGTATGCCCTGGCCTTCTATCCTCCTTTCTATGTATGAATATAATTTTTGTTTTGTTTTTTAAAATCACTGATCTACTTTTTAAAATTTTAAAACTTTTGTTAAAAGAAACAACATTTTAGAGAAAGTATTAAAAAAACCTTTTATACTACTCAATAATTACAGCATTCGTTAGCAACTCATTAATATTGGTTTAAAAATCTATATTAATTGATTCAAGAAAAAACATATTATTTTATTCAAATTATTCTCAGGAAACAGTCTAGTGTTTGACAGTGTCAATTTAGAAATTACTGTATTTCTTAATTCAAGGTGGGATGGAAGAGGATGCGAGAAAAGGCCAGTGTTTTTATAATTTTTATATATCAAAACTTTTTTCGGCCTAAAGAAATCAAATATTGCTCCAATACAAATATAGAGTTTAATTTTCTTCACACGGTGATATCAACAGTCATTGAACATGTCACGAACATAGCGGCATTAGATGACAAACTATTTAAATCAAGAGAAAAAGTTGTCATTAAATTCCAGGGCACTCTTGACCGATATTCAACAGCTGTTGATACCACCGTGTGAAGAAAATTAAACTCTAGGTTTGTATTGAAGCAATATTTGATTTATTTTGGCCAAAAACATGTTTTGATATGAAAACCACAAAAATACTTACTTTTTAATGCGTCCCCTTCCATCCCACCTTAGTATTTTTTGTTTAAAATAATTAATATATGTAAAATGATATAAATTAAACTATTTTCATCTATTTAATTATTTATTTAAAATGAACCTCTTCGGTGGTCAAGGCATCACTCTCATAACAAACCGGATTGTTGATGACAGGGAGATCGGGGTTTGAATTCTGGTTGGGTGTAGTAAGGGTGGTTTTTCCTAAATGGTTTCCCACTCTCTCTCCACACAAATGCAGGTACTCTTACTATAGATTCTACCTTCCCTATCCCTACACCATTAGTGTAGTTGATATGTATGCTTATAACCTTAATAGGTAATAATAATATAAGGTGGAAAATATAATACTTATGAAATTAATATTAAAAGCACTTAAAATATCTCTCTATTGTATTCCTGAGTAGAGTGTTTAGTGAAAAATATGTCCTCAAATCAATATGTTGCATATTTTTGGTGAAATTTTAAAGTGATCAACAACCAAAGAAAAGTTGGACCACTAATGCAATCTGCAGACTCAAATAGTAAACTAAATTAAAAGAGAGGTCAGCCATTTGCATAGTGAAAAGAAATAAAAGTTAATACTACCATAAAGGAGTCTGAGTAACCATTATTAATCATCAAATATATATTTAAAATATTATATATATTTTTATCTATTCAGGTTATACACATATAGGATGAGTCTAGTGAAGAAGGGATGAGAAAGGAAGCATTTAAGAGGTAATTTAACCTCATTTGTGAGGAAGGAGAGTGGGAAACCATTTAGAAAAAAACACCCTTGGTAGACCTGACAGGATTTTAAGCCCCGATATCCCAGTCATCAGTAGGCCAGTCTAACACGACCACTCGACCATTGAAGCTGGTCTATTTATCTTAAATTATAAGTTTTACCTGGACTTCTTCTTTAATTCTGTGAAAATCGAGTTCAGTTGGAGTTTTGTAACAATTTACCTCTTCATGGGATGGTACATCTTCCAACAAGTTTAACAGAATAGAATTTGACTGACTCTGAAACAAATTATTTTAAACTTTATTTGATATTATATCACCATATTAAAAAAAAACATTTCAATATTAGGAATCAATTTTAAAGTATAGTAGGTCCTAGTCACACAAAGAATTGTTCATGGTGGTAACAATATAAATAGTGATAATTTGTTCATACCACAATTTTTTTTTTGCACCGCCTGTGTCTTAATACCAGTTTGGGTTGTACGCTTATATACTAATTATGCTAATGGTTTTAGGGATGTGGAAGATTATATTTATAGGAAATATACATGCATTTTCGTGGGCGGGAGGCGAACCATTTTATAAAAACCACCCTCAGTACACCCGACCAAGATTTGAACCTCGATCTCATCATCGAGAGTTTAGCCAAAAACAAGAGTAGTGTCTTTAACCATGTGGCCACCAAAGTGGGTATTGTCATATTTCTCTTTTAAAGTAAATATGATGTAGCTTTGATGACCCATCAAATATCTTTTAATAGAACATGCACTATGGGTTTATCCCAAAAAATTGTGACATTTTAAAGATAAGCAGTTAAAAATTTAATTGAAAAGGTATGAACAGAATATTTTCTTAGATAACCCCCACATTTAGATTATTTCTAAAAGTGTTTTCCTTATTAATTAACAAAACAAATTTGGTGCTCAACTCTTGGTACATTTGTAAATATTTTTGAAATGATCCTGGGTCTTTAACTTTAAGTTCTTACAGCAGGAGCCGTATCACACTATATCTATTGTACATTCTTTAAAAGAAATGTAATGTTATAGCACAGCTTTCATAAAAGACACTCTCAGATCTTTTAATATATTCTGTGTTGTGACCATCTTATTAGTTGTGAAAGATGCCACTTGAGGTGGTTGTTGTTGTTGATAGTAGGTATGGCTACTGTTCTTCTCCAGACTCATATTTAGTGCATTCAGCCGTTCATGTGGAGAGCTCAGTTGGTATCAAACTTTGTATTGGTTTTCATCATTGTGGAAGGAGCACACCTGCCTTTTTCTTTATAGTCTGTCATTGTTCCCTTTTGTTATTCATGGGTGGTCTTCTGTGGGTGTCATTTTTATTGCCGCAAACTTGTCCCCATTATGAAATTATTAATTTTCTTTTATCAAATTAATAAGTTCTATACTACCCTTGTTGTTTATGATGCTCTCTTGTTATCGATTCATCTGTCCATGACAAACTCCAATGAACCAATCTTGATCAATTTATGATCACATGTAGGTGAGCTGAACTTTACAAACTGCTTGATGGAAATTTGAATATATTAGAATTTTTGTTTTTGCTCTATATAAAGAAAAAAATATATGAAAAAATGGAAGGGGATTAATTTGGGATTGACATTGCATCATAGAGATAAACAACGCTGTTCAGGAAAAAAGAGAAGGTGTTGATAGCATAATTATTTTAATGCAGGACATATTTTCCAACCATTTATTAGGAACAATACATCATGTATAATTATGTTTATTTTCCAATTGAGAAACTTTAAGTATGGTAATATAATAGTGTAGATGAATCAATCTGCTAGTGGTGAGTAATTATCTTGTTTGAAAGTGAGCGTGATTTTTTTTTAACTAGCTGCAACCTGAAATGGTGTGCTAATGACCAAGGCAACAATCTTGTCTGGTTTGCAAGTGATGATGGATAGAAGGTTGAATCCCGGGTGGGTCTTTCAAAGTGATTTGTTTAACACAGTTCTACCATTTTCATCTCTTATCTATGAGTCTAATTAATATATATATACATAAGGTAGAATTGTGTTAAACAAACAATAAAGAAAGAGCAGTGTCTCACTACCCATAAGTTTGGGTTGTATATGTATGTATGTGTGTGTGTGTGTATATATATATATATAGCTTGATACAACCAAAACTAGGGGGTAGTGAGACACTGCGAGTCTTCTCACACCTCTAATATCTGAACCTAAGCTATATCTGAAAAGTTCCTTAAAATGACATTTAAATTGATATGAAAAATGCCTGAAAAACTAATAAGAAACCTCATCATAATCAACTGTTTCCAGCCTGTGGCTGGGTCAGTGGTTTGGAATGGTTTTCTGATTTACCTCAACATAAAAGCAGGTATATTTCCTTTAATCTTTAATCCCATTGGCGTCAATATGTGGATAGCTAAGACTTGGTAGTATTAAGATATATTATGTAATTAAGTTGTTTGGTTAAAGATAGTTCAATTACAATAATTTTACCTAAAAATATTATTGGTTACATATATTTAATGTAAATTATATGTAAGAACATATCAAAATAATACTAAAGTCAGGTCTGTATAGTCCGAGATGGTAACATAATTTATGTATCCTGAGAGTTATCTAAGAAATCCTAGTTAAATCATCTAGTATGGGTATCAAAGTGAATTATCGAGTGACTTATTGTTTCCACATACTGTGGCGCTGTAAATATTGCCAGCCACTCACTTAGTTGAGTCAGTTGCTTGCCACTGAGCGTTACGGCTGAAGATTATTGATTTTTAGGGATCTAAATAGTGCTCTGTATTATCTGAGGAAGCTTTGGCACAGTTAACCTCAGATAATCAAGGCGATGATGCACTTTATTACAATAAAATTCACACTGTTGGTCATTCTATGTTGTTTATTGGTCACATATACACATACACTTATATTACATTTTGTGACACTTCTGAGTAACTAGTACATTCCTCTTGATCGTGTACACACTCTGAGCCAAGTTTTTTTTGTGACGAATATAATGCTGACTAGTGATGACTAGTATAAATTCACTTTGTGTGTATGGGTGGTCAGAATCTAAGCATTAACACAAGTTTATTTCTATACATTCTTGCTGACATTATACTAATAGTTGTTCATGATTAGTATATATTATTATTGTACAAAAATCCATTACAAAAATACACACAAATACTATTCACACAAAACCAAGTAATTATAACTAGCTATGGAACACATTTATTTTGTCAAGTTTTGATAGTTTTTTTAAATTCTATTACTTAAGAAATTGGACTAGTCCACAGTAATCATGGATTTTTGCGCAACTATCTTACAAATTGTTACAATGTGTATCACACCAGACTCGAATTACTTGGCAGGAAATATAGACTTGGAACATCTAAGCGTAAAGAAAAACTAGAATGAGTATTTTTCAAATGTCGGTAACAAGAGTAAGAGTAATAAAAACAGTTGTAAACTGAATTGTTTTATTTAACTTGATAAAATAAATGTAGTGTTAATAATGTTTTACTAGACATAAATTAACATAGATATTAAACTACATTTTATAAATGAACTATTAAAAATCAAATGATAGCTATATATATATATATATGCATGCAATAAATAAAGCAACAAAGGAATTAAAATAATTATATCATAAAATATAAGAACAAAATAAAGTTACACTGTAAAATACAAAATTTATTTAGATTATTTTAAAATGCAAGTGCATTGATTGTAACACAAGAGTCAAAAATATTTATTGATTAAGCTGAAGACCAGATTTGATTGGAATTTGATGAGATTGGTGAAGAAGTTTTCGCTATTTTTTATATTTTTATTAATAAAACCCTACTTGTTTAATTTCTGCTTCATCCAGTTCAGGAAACTTCAACATGGTTTCTAAAATGTCTTCAAAGTGTGGTTAATTATTATATTTTTATGATGCCAGGATCATGATCAACTTAATGTTCACTTAATGTTAATGTAACGTAACATAATAGTTATCCTCAAAGTTTTAAAATGAAAGCCATCACAAAGCAGTTAACTTAATGTACACTTAACTTTGTTCAGGGGAGAACTTTCATTTTATGTGAACATTAAGTGAAGGGTACTATGTGTTATAGGCAGCCAATATTGTTGCGAGCCATGTCAACACTGTTATACAGTACTTCATTTGTTTATGTAAAACAGACGACTTCTTCAGTAGAGTTTTCTACATCTCACAACCTGTAACGCGTACTAGCCTCTTGTTACCGGTGCACTTTATTTTGTACATCCATTAAGCTTCTATTGCAAGTACTTGCAGCATTATTGACTCTAAATGCTTGGGTTTCATTTTAGGGAACAATTTATTTTCACCCGCCTCAGTGGCGTAGTTGGCTAACGCGCTAGTCGTGTTGAGCTCGACCGCCAAGGACGGGGAGATCGAGGTTTGAATCTCAATCGGGTGAACTGGGGGAGGTTTTTCCTAAATGGTTTTCCACTCTCCCTCCACGCAAATGCGGGCTCACTTCCTCTAAATTCAACCCTCCCAATTCCTAATCCATTAGCGTAATTAGTACTTAAGCGTATAACCCGAATGGGTAGTAAGACGCGGTGCTAAATATTATTATTAATTTATTTTCAAACAGTCCAAATCCACTGTCTTTGTTTTGCTTGAATTGTTATGTTATGTGAATCCTGATCACACACTTATTTCTTTACGTTAAGTGAATGTGATGTGATTCCAAACTTTTTCTTGTGGTTGAATTAATGTTGTTGAGGGTTGAAAAAGTAAGAAGAGTGGTTATTTAGTAGTTGACAAAGACAGTGTTATAGGAGGTGTTTCACCAATGTTCATTGGATTCTGATTATTTTTCTCACCAGCTTCTTCTTCAAATACTGGATACACCTGGGTTCTTTCACAAGAACAGAAAAAAATTGTCAGTCCAATGGTCTAATAGTTTCAAGAAAATTTGTTTTGAAAGTCAAAAACGACTTGCCCTTTCTCTTTCGTAAATAATAGTTAGTAAATTATACTGGCTAATCAATGCTTCTATTTTTTTTTTTGGCACCTTGTCCACTTGGGGATTTTATTTTTATTTAATGCTTTATCAAAATCATAATAAAGCATTTCCCATTTAGATTTACAATCAAGAAGAAACAAAATATAATTATTACATAATATAAATTACATTCTATTAATCACAACATGTGAATGTGAAGAATAACAGACCTCCACCGTGGTTCGGATTCCACATTAAACTGTAGGTCCTCCATTTAATTTCACAATCACCCTACCATTTCACATTAGCGTAAGTGCGTATAACCCGAACGGGTAGTAAGGCTAATAATAATAATAATAATAATAATAATAATAATAATAATTAATTACATTCCTTTTATTGGATCATAAATACAAACATCTATGATATTTTTTAAAACCATAATTAATATGGAGATAGGAGAAAGCGGTGAAACATTAATAATTGTTTTTAGACTCCTCTATTTGCACCTGTTTTGAAAATTTTATCTGAATACTTTATATGATTTTCTGACTTATTATTATAGTATATACTATATATGCTAGAACAATAAAACAAGGTTAACTTTAACTACTTCGATTGACACAAACTCCACTAACTTGTTTTGCATTAATACAACGAGATAAATGTGCCACGATGATATATATGATCAATTTAAATTAAAAGGAATGTGTCAATGAAAACGGAACACAAAGGAGTTTTTTTAGAAAAATGTTACTCATTTTTGGCATTTAAGATTTCGGTAACTTTTCTTTGAAATGTCTCTTTAACAAGATTGTTGTCATAATTTTGTTGTAAGCCATAGAAACCCTTATACTCATGCAACAAAATGTGTAATTTTTTAAAAATTCCTGATTGCACACAAAGAGTTGGCATGAAAGTGTTTTTAACTGAATTGAGCTATGAATATTGTAGATAACAACCTTGTTGAAAGTTTGGTCTTGCCGAAAGAACTGAAGACATTACATAAGAGTGATCACAGGATGGTACCTCTCAATTCCCATACACAAGACGGTGATACAATAGACTCGGGAAAAATCACTTTGGAAACCATTTATGTATGTACATGTTTAGAGCACAGTTGTAGTGTGGTCATGCTAGCTAGGGCACAAACAAGATGTACACCAGACATTCAGCCTTACAGGAGCTTCGTTGCGCTCCTAGTCAAGTTGAGTCCTTGGACACTGGGGAGTGCTAGTTGCAGTTCTCAGTGATTACAGCACTTCCAAGTGAAACAACTCACTTGGGGGTCCGAACATAATAGTTCAGTTACTAGCAATCCCTCCCCCAACTCACCCCTTTACCTCCTTTCAATGAACAAACCTTTTCAGACAAGCAACTAGTCAAGTATTTGAAGATTATTTATGACAAGACAATTTGCAAACATTTACTTGAACAAAAAGGACCAATATATTCAGGGTTTCCTTGTAATTTGCAGTCTGAGTAGGCTCATTTGAGGGGTTGGTTTATGAGGTGGGTAGAGTCGCTACCTGAACCTAGCTTTGTGGAAGCAGGTTTATTGACACTAGAAGGCAATTTTTGTTGTTCACTAGTAAAACCATCCATAAAGTGAACTGTTTTTAAAACTGCCTACTTGATTGTGATATTTGCACTGGGACTTGTGTTGAAGGCCTCCCTATGAGAGACAGCCATTTTAGCCTGAAGGCTGTGGGTCTGGTGTATACCTTGTCTGTGTGCTAGGGTATACCAATCAATGAGTTCACATGACTGATCACATAAAAAAATAATTCAATTTTATGTGGTTTGATAATATCCCTACAGGATTGAAAGTGAGATTTTATCTTAGCTTTGTATATAAACTTTAAGTTCTAGTATAACACCACATCTTACTACCCGTTTGGATTATACATATGTATGCACTAATCACACTAATGTGTTAGGGACGAGGATGGTGGAATTTAGAGGGAGTGTACCAGCATTTATGTGGAGGAAAAATGGAAATTCATTTAGGAAAAAATAGGTTCAGTACACCTGAATGGAGTTTTAACCCAGAACTCCCTGTCATCGGCAGTCCAGTCTATTGCAAGAGCGACGCCTTAGACCAAGCATGTCAAACATGCAGCATGATCTATGATTTTGTGCGGCCTGTGGAGCTTATAAAGAACCAAAATTCAAGGTAAAGTGGCATTTTAATAATTCAAAGTGGTTTATTAAAAAACAGGGCATGCTAGAAAGGCCTAGTAGATTAAGCAGGAAATTTGGCTTTATTTTGAGTTATGTTGGTGACAATATTTTTCAATGCGACCCCACCAGTATTTTTTTGTTTTCAATGTGACCTTTATAATCAAACAAATTTGACACCCCTGTCTTAGACCATTGGACTATGGAAACAGGTTAGCTAGAAGCTGAAACAATAGTTCTATGAATATGATTTGAGTGTAGGAAGATTAACTCTATTGTGCAAATAAATGGACAGCAAATTACATCCTTTGTAAACAAGCATGCTCGGTAGTGAGAATAACTTAAAATGTTTTCCAAGAAATTAATCCACTACTATTACAATTTTAGATGAATGTTCTTCCACATGTTTTTTAAATAAGTATTTACGAGGAAAGCTTTTATCACACTCCGGACATTGAAAAGGCAAGACCCTACTATGCTGCGTGAGCATATGTTGACGAACATTACAGATCGCTGTGAATCTTCGGTTGCACAAATCACACTTGAATGGCTTCTTGCCGCCATGCAAACGTGTGTGTCTTCTGTAGGAGGACATTTCTGTGTAACTTTTGTTACATTCCTTGCAGTGAAAACGTTTTGTTCCACTCTCTTTTTCCATGTGCTTTAGAAAGACAGATTTTTCAAAGTATACTTTATTGCAGATGGGACACACGTAGTTGTTGATAGCATCATGATGTATCCTCTGCCTGTGCCTCCTAAGAGAGGTCCTGTCCCTGAAATACTTTCCACAATCCTCACATTTATACGGTTTCTCTCCTTTATGAATGAGTAAATGTATTCTGAGACCTGAATGACGACTGAATTGTTTGTGGCATTCTTCACATGTGAATATCTTAGGATTCTTAGACCTGTGTAGTTTTTTATGATCTTTAGTAGCGCCAGGTCCTGAACGACTTTCAATGTCTCCATTAACTCCACTCAAATTCATATGATGACTATTAGAGGTATTCACAGGCGGTTCATCAAAAGATCCTTCAGTATTTTCCTGTGCCAAAAGTTGAATATTTTCATTGTTAGAAGAACTTTTATTGGTAATAGTGAATGGCGTATTAACAATACTTTCATCAACAGATCTTTTAATATTCTCTGGTGACAACTGTTGAATAGTTTCATAGTTATAAGAATTTGTATTGGTAATGATGAATGGCGTATTAACATGACTTCCATCAACAAATCTTTCAATATTTTCCTGTTCCAACCGTTGAATAGTTTCATACTCAAAAGAACTTTTGTTGGTAATAGGGAATTGCATATTAATACTACTTTTATCAACAGATCTTTCAATATTTTCCTGTACTAACTGTTGAATATTTTCATAGTTAGAAGAACTTGTATTGGTGATACTGAATGGCATATTAGTACTACCTTCACTCTTAAATAACTCTTGGCCATTTTTGGTATAAGCAACGTCCATATTGGGTGTATCTGTAGAATTTTTCTGAACATATTGTTTGTCATAGTTATATTCCCCATTTACTTGGTCATGAATGGCAGGTATTTTGCAAGGTGCAGATAACAACTTTGATAACATTACATAATTATGTTGATGATGAGTATTTGATAGTAAATTATTGGTTGTTGGATCAATAGTTCTGGTAATATTTTCTCTGCTTGGAAATTGTTCTTCTGTTAAAATAGATGTTACTATATCATTGTCATCAAAGCTTTTTTCTGCTTTTAATTGAATGTCTTCTGTGGACATCACCAAGGAACATTTTGAAGAAAATGTGTGGTCAATGTCATCTTCATCCTAGACAAAAAAAAATTAGAAATAATACTGAACAAATTATTTTTCTTTTTAAAAAAAATACCTATCAGATGTTTTAAGAGAAGAATGAGACTATTTTAAAGTGTATAAATATTTCAAACCTTAAAACTTAAAGTGTCAATATTGACAGCTTACTATTTATCGCATCTTACATAATGTAATGAATACTATTTAAAAGGAAATGTGAAAAGGCATGGCCATACTTGTGACCTTGTTCTTCACCAGAACGTAAGAAGACATTTTTAATAGGGCTGACTTGAAAGTTACTCACTTTTGAAACTAGTGTTGGCAGTACTTGCCTAGTGTCATATATTACATGGATTTCCCCATTGACACCCTAGTTGCGGTACTTGTTTTGTGGTGACAAGGTTGCAAGTATGGAGGTATCCTAATATTATTTTGAAATTGGTAGTTTATTTAGTTGATGAGTTTATTAACCAAACTTGTAATCATTATTTTATCCTACACCTTGGCCTTTATGCAAGAATGTTACTAAGTGGACTCTTAGTGTGAGTGGACCCATAGTGGCGTTGGTTTGCTTACACCACCAGAGGCTAGAAGGTGGACCGTGAGTGTGCTCGGGACTACACCAATGTGCTACTAAGCATCCACTCACACTTAGTAGTGTTCTTGCATACCGGCCCTATTGGCATAGTTCATCCTAATTAGGCATGGGTATAAAGTGGCGGTGGGGGATCAACATTTTCCCTGATAGAGAAACAGAAAACTAGACCGGTAGTATTTTTTTTTATAAATATCAACCGCATGAATCTCAAAGTGATGGTACGAGTGAATGAAACATCTGGAATCTGGCGGGTCACTCGCTCTTTGCCCTCTCATGCTCCCTGCTCAGCCAGTATGAGTACCAAGTATACACTAGAGGAGGTTACCTTCTCAATTCAATACAAGTCAATTATTACTGTGTGAATGACAAATTATCATGTCAACTATTAGTAAAACAAGTCAAGTAAGGTAGCTATCATATCTTGTTTGGAAGACGCAGGTCCTTGTTTTCAGCACCGTTTCAGTAGAAACACTTGTGTAGAGGAGATACAAGTTGCCTTTCATTAGAAAATTGAACAGAAATTTCGTCTTGCAAATAAAAGTAAAATTAAATATTTTTATTTAAAAAAGGAAAAGTTTAACATTTCAACATATAATTCTTAGCAGGAAGTCGAACCAGAACCAATAATAAAAATTAACTGTTATTTTAAAGGAAGTAGAATCAGAAGAGGAACCCAAAAAGTAAATCTTTAAGAACCAGAACATGAATAAATATAATTTTTTATGTGAATCAAGGTTCTGATCGGTTCTTAAAAGTTATAGCTAGTTACAGTAAATAATTGCATTTTATGCCCTTCTTTCTTAAACTTTTTATTTTGAAAATGAAAATTTCAATTTTTTTAGGAATTTTTGTGAGAGTAGTATATATTTATTATCCAAGGAGATTATTAAAGTATCAATGAGTGCTCCATTAGGCTAAGAATTTAAAAGATGTACTTAGCTTTAAGTGATTGAAGTATGTCTAAGAAGGGACGTGACACAGAGAAATGAGAATCTGCCCAGTTGTACAATCAGTCTAAGCTAATTAGGAAAAAATGTGTTTGAAATTATTATCCCTGATGGCCAGTTTGTTTGGACGGTTAAGGGGGATGGAGGTCACAAATTGTTTATCTTTTCACTCTGCCTTCAAATATCAAATAAGTAGTAGTACAAAGTTTGTTTTCATTGTAGGTAGTTCAGAAGTGTTTTTCTAGTTTTATTAATAATTGATTCTTGATAGATGGGGTGAATTAAATATTACCCAGTGTGGAATTTGTTTAAATGAACCAAGCGAGTGAGTGGAACATCAAGCATATTATTAGGATGGTTTTTAAAGTAAATTACATTACGTTTATACATTGTAAGGTTCCCTGCAAGCTCATTTCTTATTATGGTGTGTCTACAAATTAAGGACTTCTAGAAAGTAATAACATTTTAAATTAAAAAGGTTTGATTTGAAATCGATAATATTGCTGTAAGATTATTTTATTAGTCTGTAAATGAATCTTAAAATAAATAATATTTGTGTACATAAAAATAATTATCAGTTGCTTTATATAGCTTATTTAACTGTTTTAGACCAATAAACTAAAATCATGTAAGGTCTACACTATTTCCTTTTGTTCCCAAGATGGTAAGTGGCTGGTTTGGTTGCATAAAATCAGCATTGAATAAAGTTTTTTTTTAAATATATTAATTTGAAAATAAAATAGATTGTTTTCAAAGATTATTCAAACCCACTCAATGGCATCAGCCCACAATCGAGCCATACCAACCAAGCGGCCATATGTTGGTGAAGATAGTGCCCACTTTTGCGAATTAAGGGTGTCTTTTGGTCAGTACAATGAACTCTATAGCCACTAAACTCAGTTTTCTAGACTTGAGCCACTACTTTTTCATTCAAGTAGCTCCTAATTTGTTCTCATGAGGCTGAGTTGACCCTGTTACAGAGCCACTGCTTCACAGAAAATCTGGAAACTCTGGGGATCGAACCCACAACCTTTGGATCTGTAGCCAGGAAATCTGACCACTAGGCTATAAAGGCGGTCTTTTTATTATTTTTAGAGTTCTGGCAAACATAAGTAAACTAAAATAATCTGCTGTTCAAAAGGCACTCTGAAATATATATATAAATTGTGTCATTATCAAGTTACTGAATTATTTGTATTTTTATATAAATAACTTGTATTTTGTAGTAAATTATATTTTAATACTATGTTCTATATTTTAATAATACTAAAACTAGTATGTTTACATTTTTAGAACCAGTATCTAATTAAGAACTGAAAAGAACAGGAACTTTTATTTTTTTAGAACATGAACCAGAATCTTTAAAATATTATTTGAAGAACCAGAACAGGAACCAGAACCGATAAGAATTTCGGTTTGACTCCCTGGCTTTTAGACAGCAAATAAACAGTATTTTAACAATGACTAGTGATTAAATGACAGCCATAACATAAGAAGAGATAAACTCATACGTCAGCATAAAATAATGGGGCCTAATGTGCTATTATTTTTTTCTAAGCCTTTCTCTTCACCCAGATGAACTTAATGGATAATTTAAAACTCAATATTATTGTTATGTGACAACAGCAAAAAACTTATCTTCGACTTCAGCTTTTCTTCACATGTTCCAAGCTTCATTTTGACTTTTCATTTAAAATATTACCTTTGTACTAACCTAATATGATTTTTTTTTAGCACCAAGTCTTACTACCTGTTCAGGTTATACACACATGTACTAATTACGCTAATGTGTTAGGGATGAGGAAAGTTGAATTTAGAGGAAGTGTACCTGCATTTACATGGAGGAAGAGTGGAAAATCATTTAGGAAAAACCATCCCCAGTACACCTGACTGAAATTCAAACCACAATCTCTCTGTCATTGTCAGTTTAATCTATGGCGAGAGTGATGCCTTAGACCATGCGGCCATTGAAACAGGTAGTACATATGTTGGTTATATTTATAGATTTAAAAGTTTTACCTGAACTTCTTCCTTAATTCTGGGAAAATCAACTGCAGCTGGGGTTTCAAAGTGGTTTTCCTCTTCAAAAGTTGGCTTGGCTTTTGTTAAGTTCAGCTCACTAGAATTAGATTGATGCTGAAACAAATTCATTTAAAATAAGTAACATATTTTTTGAAAGAATACTACAAATTAATTTTTCCTCAGAGCCAAGTTTCAAAGTCAAGACATTTATTGAAGTAAAAGAGAACTGTTATTTTTATTAGAATTTGATCAAGAGGATTTCAATGAAATAAATCAACAATGGATCAGATTTTTACTTTTCGGCAAATATTATACAACCTGACGGTTGATCAATTATATAATATAGGTATTAAAAAGGCCTACGATTCAGTTAAAATATATAAATAATGTGAATTTTTAGTTAAGTTTTGGATATCCAAACAACTTGTCAAGTTAATTGAAGTTTGTTTGACTGATACACGTGGCAGGGTACAGGTTGAATGTCACTTATCAGATATTTTAGAAATATATAATGGATTGAAACAAGGAGCTACACTTTCCCCATTACTTTATGAGAATGGACCTGAAAGAAATAGAGTGTAATGAGGTGGACTGGATAGAACTGGCTGAAGATAGGGATAGGGTATAATTAGGTGGACTTGATAATACTATCTCAAGATAGGGATAGATGGCATACTTTCGAGTTCTTAATGCCATAGATTAAGTATTTGATCAACTATTCGCCTAGGAAACATTCCTTTATCTAAGCACTAGATTCTATTTATTGATTTTAATCGATGAACGCACCCACTCCAGTGGCCGAATGGTCTAAGACTTGAAGTTATTATTATCATGTTAAGACTAGTCTGCTGAAGAGGGGGAGATCGAGATTTGAATCACAGTCAGGTGTACTGGTGGTGGTTTTTCCTAAATGGTTTCCCATTCTCCTTCCACACAAATGTGAGTAGATTAACTTTAACATGCTTCCTTAGTCATTCCTACCCCATTAGAGAAACTATCATATATGTGTATAGCCTGAACAGGTAGTAAGATGCGGGCGGTGATGATGGTAATAAAAAGAATATTAACATTTTAAAATATACAAACTAAAGATGATAAACAAAACAAACCTAAACAACAAAAACATATTTGACTGAATGGGAATTTTTTTTAGAATTGTCTCTTACTACCCACATATTTGTGATAATGGGGCAAGGATGTGGAAAGTAGACTTTTAGAGGAAATGTAAATATATTTGCGTAGAGGGAAAGTGGGAAACCATTTAAGAAAATACAACCTAAGTACCGGTACTCCCAAACAGGATTTTATCTCTGACCTTCTCATCACCCGCATTTCAAGCTATTGCGATGAGTAATGTCTTGGATCATTCAGCCACTAATGCCGAGATCACAATCAACTTACCGTTCACTTAAGGTTGACTTAACATAACTTAATGTAAAGGTTCTCCTAGTGTTTTTAAATGGAAGCTATCACGATGCAGTTAACTTAACGTTTGTTTGCAGTTCAATTAACTGAATAGATGTACTGGGAGGTCTTTCATGTTAAGTGAATGTTACTTGAAGGGTCCTAGCATGTGATCTAGCCAACCAATCATTATGTGAGTAACGTCTACAGGAATATTTAGTAATTCATTTTTTGGTTTTATGACTAACTTTAATATACAATCTATTTCACAACTCATGGTATTATTAAGCTAAAGTAGATTTAAGATTTAACTAAAATAGAAAAGCTAAATTTATGGAAAAAGTGTAATGATAAATAGTTATTATATCGATAGAAAACAGTAAACATTTACAGATCTAGAGTATGAATGGTAACTGTTTTCTACTGTTATTATGGATATTTATCTTTAAACTTTTTAGAGCGAATTTTAATGCTTTTACAATCATGATTATGTTAGTTGATTTATATTTTAATAAAAAGGATTATTTTTGAAAGCAATACACAATACCATTTTATATAATAAAAGCTTTATGGTTTTAACTTTTTTACAATAGTTGAATTGAGTCTGTTCTATAGTGATAAGATACTAGCGCTTATTTTAATTAAATGTCCGATCACTAGTACTAAAGCTAAAGAGTAGACCTTGGTCATAAAAACAACAAATGAATTAATAAATAGCCATGTAGACATCACTCGCCATAAAAGACCTCCCAGGACATCTATTAAGTTAAGTGAACTGCAAGTCAACGTTAAGTTAGTTAACTGCATTGTGATCGCTTCCATTTAAAAACATGAGATCCTTTACATTAAGTTATGTTAAGTTAACGTTAAGTTGATCATGATCCCGGCATTTAAGTGAACGCTACTTAAGTTAAGGTTAAGTTGATCGTGATCCTGGCATAATGAAGCTGAGTGGTAGGCCTGTATTAACATTCAATAACTTAAAAGCACAAATGTTTTTACTACTTAACATAATCAGGCTATTGACCTGTACTTAACCTAATGTTCACCTCATCTTCATTAACAACACTCTGAAAACACAACAATACTTTTCTAAGACAGGAGGGTCTAGAATTCTTGTCAAAGTATTTTTTGCTTTGTAACAAATGGTGTCTACTCAACTCAACCAATGAAATTCTCAACTTTTCCCCTGATTATTTCCAAAAATTCTATGTCACACCCTTCTACCACCCCCATGTTTTTTATTTATCTTTTTATATGAATAATAATATGTTTTAACATTTAAACATCTAAACATGTTTTTTTTATTTGTATTAACATCGTCTACTAGGAATTATAAAATATAATACACAGAGCTACAAACAAAACAAGACAGTTTGAATCAAATTGTAATTTACTAATTTAATGATTATTATATTTCATATTTTGAATTAAACAACATTTTCCCAAATTTTTTTTGTACTGTAGTTTACCAAATTCCCGATTTTGTCCTATTCCCATTTTTCCCTCCGACCACTTCAAATTCTTGGCTAATTCCAGTTTTCTTGGATGGTAGACACCCTGTAACATTACACTACCAAGATTATTATTCACAACCAACACACCTAGATCTGGCTATACTGATATTAATTGTTTCTTGTATTTTTATTTAATTTATTAGCATAAATATATGTGACTAGATTGTGTTTGAACGTTATACTGTCACTTAGGAGAGTTTCGTAATTACTGTCTAATAAAAAAAAAATCTTATTCTTGTGTGTTTATTATCACAAATAATACTTTTTGGTAGTATTTATATTGTGAAAATATCCTTTTCCTAGTGTGAGAGAAAATATTCTAAGCACTTTAAAACTCTCTTGAAAACGAAAATATAGTTGTCAGTGGTGTCTTTGTGGTAAAGTCTGTAAAAAGATATTAACTCTATTTGTTCAAAAGCTCCTCAAAACTTCTGGAAATGATGTGTAAGCACCTTATTAAGTAATACCCTGTAGGTTATTTAACTAAATAGGTAGGCTTACCAAATCATTAAAAATGTAGGCCTACCTAATGATATTACTATACACAAGCAAATGGTGAATTCAATGATACGTTATAGACTAATCATATTTATTTGAAATTATTTTATTTCTACAACTTTTAGACTAAACTCAATAAAATCTAAGTCCAAATGTAGACATACTAGACCAACAGATTGTTTGATCCATTATCGCTTACAACACCTAAGACATCTTATACTACTACCACAAAAGACAAAATGTTTATTTTGAATATATATCAATTGAGATTATAATTTATTAGTGAATGGAATGATATAATACTATAATGGACTAAATTTTAAATGTAATAGTTAAATTATCTCCGTTCATGGGCCTTCATTCAGACATTTATTCCAACATTTGTATGTTATGTTTGTAAAAAAGCATTAAGCAGTTAGATTAACCTAAAAATTATATTCTGTTTAAGTGAAGTTTTGAAAGGAGCCAACTCAGTTAAGTCCCTTACTATGAGAGTACCGGTAGTGCGTTCCACACCCGTGAAGCTGCAATTGAGAGTGCGGGAATATTCTTCAGATTTGTTAGTTAGAATGCCTATAAGGGTGGAGTTTTTAGTTCAAGTATTAAGCTGATGCTGATTTTTAGTAGATTAAAATTTGGTTGCTAAGTACTGCAGTGAGGAAGTCTGTAGTATCAAGTGTAGAGGACTGGGGAGGTGTAGTGACCTCCGTTCATTTAATTGCAACCCCTTCAGTTTATCTAAGTATAAATAGATGTGAACCTGATGCGTAGGCCTACAGTTAGCGGAAGGTTACATTAAGCTAGGAAAGAAAGAAACCTTAATAATATATTTATAGGCCTGCCTACATTATTTAGCCTTTAAATATATTATACTACTGTATTACTTTATTTTAATATCCGACTACCGGTGGATGAATTCTGGTGGATTTTCTGCTCTCCTACGTTTTCAGTTCAGGCATAGTTATAATCTAGCCTTATGTGAGTTTGCTGGATGTAAAATCATTAGTTGATGTTCAAGAGTATTTATGTTTAGATAAGAAAAGAGAAGTTAACAATTTTCAAGAAATTTGTCCCGAAAGCAAGTAAAGTGTAGTCGTTGCGGAGATTGTGCTTTAATCAGCACTATTTAGGCAGATGTAAAGCTTTGATGCTATTGTAGAAATTTTTCAACAATATTTGTTCCTGCGTCACTTCTAGGCGAGTTTGGTTTTGAATAGTTCATTATAACAAAGTTTTTTTAATAATTTTTAATTTGGTATCATTGGATTCACCGCATTTTTGTGAGTGTAACGCTAGTGTAAATTTAGGATTTTCAGGTTTTTTTTAGGGAAACAATTCAGCTTAAAAGTATGTTTGTTAGGTTTTGTCCCCAAACTTCTTACCTCATTAATAGAATTACTTTCTCCTGAACATTCATTATCAATTTGAACATTTAGTGCTTTCAACTGCTGAAATCTAATAGCTTCAACAAATTTGCAATAGTCAATAGCCTTTTCCAATGTCAAGTTTGGAAGCTGCAATAGCATTTCTTGTAAAGTTTTGTCTGTTACACCCAAAACAATCCTATCACATAACAAATTATCAGTCTGGTCTCCATAATCACAGTTTTTGATTAATTTCTTGAGATGCTTAACAAAACTGTCGAAAGGTTCGTTTTTAGCTTGTACTGTTGTATTGAAAATATATCTCTCCTGAACAACATTCCTTTTGAGACTATGCACAAAATCGTAACTTCTATGACTTTTAAGATTCTTATGTTTATCTTGAGAACTTATAAGAGTGGCGTGAAATATTTTTAAGGCCCTTTCTCTTATTGTGTACAAAAGCATTGCACCTTTCACTTGATTAGGTTCTATATCATTGCCAAGCATTTTCAAGAAAATTTCAAAATTCTTTTTGAAATCCATCCAATTTTCGTCTAAATTTAACTCGCAAATCATCTTCGTCAATTATTTTAACGGATTTATTAGATTAAGCCTTCAGTTATGCTAAGATGTTTAATAGTGTGGACCCATGTATTTGAGATTAATTTTTTGGATACTACATTATGCTTAGTGCATTTTTCTAATACTATCGAGCAAATGAAATTCCATTTTTAATGTTAAAAAAAATTAACATAATGCATTTTATAGGTTTTATATATACAATGGTATTATTAAAACGCCAAATTGTAGATTTGTAATATTCATTTGGTTAATATTATTACAGAGATAAAAATATATCAGACAACAACTTATCACTAGCACGGATAATTATATACAAGAGTTTTATTGACTATTGACTAATGTAACGTATCAGAGACATTATGTGCATGGGTTGGATTCTCTAAAGAGGAAATTTGATTTTACAGATACACTAGCGCTAAATATGTTTTCAGAAAATAAAAACAAATATTATAGTTTATGTAACTTGACATAGTAGCTCAAACATTTCATTGGTTTATTATTTTATTGGTATTAAAAGTTTAGTTTAAGCCTAAGCTAGAAGAATTTAATTAATTTAAACTTGGTTCATGCTTAAAACAATAGCTCCTTGATCGACGTATACTGTTACTTTTATTTTTCGACCAAGATCCAAGCTTAAAGAAATCTATCTTTTTTATTCAGTTACAGCACTAAAGTGATCACTTATTTCGAGCTCCTGCCGGGCATAGAAGAGATTTGTGGTATCTGGTAATTTGAGTCAAGCATCTCGGATTATTTTTTTTGTATTTGCATGTGTGATCTGTTATGGCGGGCATTAATTTATTAAATGGCGGTGTTTATCTGTAGCAGCCAATTGGCCTGGTAATGTTTAACAATGAAGAATAATGTAGTCATCATTGCTTAAAAAAAGTTTTATATTCCAAAATGAAGAAGAAATGGGAAAGTTTGCAAGTTAATGATTTGATTTTCCGAGATTTAAAGTATTATGTCAGTGGTGAGATATCTGTAAAGGTAAGTTTATCTTTAGTTTGCCAGGACGACTGTTTGGCGAGAGTATAACTAGTATATTGGCCAAACATAATTAGTACGTGATAAAACGTAACAAATACATATTAATTGTTAATAAAAAAACAACATATACATTTACTTAAAATTTGTAGACAGGCAAACCTTATCTAGTTCACTCCTAAATACTAGGGAAACTCAACAATAATACCCTTTTAGCTATTCACTGACTATACCTGCTAACATTATATGGTTTTAAAACTATAACGGGCACAAAAACATTTTTCTATGCCTTATTGATGTCTATTTTTTGTTGATAGTCACTATTGCTATGCTTTAGTCATCACATTTGTTAACACTATGATACAACCAACTACTACTAAGCTTATTGATAATAATGGGCGTTACTACTAAAGACACACAGGCGTTGGTACGCTTTATCCGTCCCATTTTAGGCTCTTTTTCATTGTTATGGTGCAATGTTTATACATTTTATTCACTTTATTATGCACATAAGAATACATAGAATCAAATGACACTAAAATTTATAAAAGTTTAGTAAAGTACTTTAAATAAATGCCACATCCAAACAAAACTAGACAATACATAAAACCAATTCACTTTTGAAATGTAAATTATTGATGATGATGATGTGTAACTTACCTGTGATCCTGCACACTAAATAAATAGGGTATGATGTCATCCCATGATGCTTTGCATTACACCCATGATCCTGTGCATTGCGCACTGCACACAAAACCGGTATGGCATAATCGTATGTTGTGAAACATTATAAATTAAATTTATAATTAACACATGAAATGTTAGGTTAAGCTCAGTTGGGTGAGTTTCATAATAATAAAATATTTGATTAGGCTGGGTTGAGAACTGTCATAATAATGACTATAAACCAGTAGTCTTGTTATTTCTATTACATCAGCAATATTATTTTCCGGAAAATACTTTGTCGCTTAGTTGAGTCTAACTTTATTTATATATGCCTAGGTATTTACAAAGTTTTTTTGGTTCACATCTATTCTAGGGGGCCTAACTTACATAGTTTGATGTTTGCAGAAATGTACGGCTGATATCAATGTTTTGGTTATTTTAATAACAAAATGGCCAAGAATGGGATGGATAAAATGTACAGTCCCTGACATATTAATAAATATAGCAAAAATCAAAGTACTACTATTCTTAATATCTAAAACAACATTTTTTATGACCAAGAATTTTAATAGGCCTATGTGTGGTCAAATCCGTATCAGCAGCACTGTTTTTGGCCCTCGGTGAGTTTGTTAACAACCGACCATTTCAGCACCGAAGCACAATCTTTAATATTTGTTGATAAGCCTATATAATAAAAATGTAAGTCACTTGATAGGATTTTAAACTTATAATAAAATAAGAATATGTTATTATGTACATAGGAGTGTTTGGAATAGCATCGCAGTGTTTAAAAGTAAACTATACTTCTATCATACACAAACAAAACTGTTCATAAAAATACTTTACAAAGGAAGTTTAGGGAATACGTGTTAAGGGCAGTTTTTTGTTGTTGTAATTTTTATATCAAAACAATTGTTTGGCCAAACTAGATAAAATATTGCTCCAGTAGAAATATAGAGTTTAGTTTTCTTCCCAGTTAATCTCAACAGTTTTTGAATATTTGTCATAGGGCGCTAAGCATACCAGCTTTATATGAGAGTATTTTTAGTTGACTGGGTAGAACTTTTTGCATCAAGTTGCGATCTTAATAAAATAGTGTGTATAATATAATGACTGGAAATGTTGGAAATTGGCTCTGGAAAAGTCAGGGAATTTAAAAATATGCTTTGGCTGGACACCCAGTTTTAATAATTTATTGATTATTTACCCAAGGTAACTTTATGTTTAAACCTGGTTCGGTGGTCACACGGTTTAAGGAGTCACTCTGGTAATCGACTAGCCTTCCAATGACATGGAGATTAGCGTTAAAATATCGGTCAGATTGTGCTTAGGATGATTTTTCCACCTTCTTCATGAAAATGCTGGTACATGTCTTCTAAATTCAACCTTTTTCATCTCTAACTCATTGGCATAATTAGTACAGATGCATACATATAATCTGTTTGGGTAGTAAGACATGATGAAAAAAAACTTTATGTTGAAACATATTTTATAATTAAATTAACTTATCTTAAAAATACAAGATGTGTATGTAGTTCTAACTTTAACTCCACTAATTTTAAAACAAATACATTTTCAGGGGACAAGTGACGGTACTACTTAGCTACATCATAACGCCTGTCGGTTTATATAATTGAGTAACACACTGACATGGACAAGCTCTCACATCATAGCTCACTCTATATAGAGGTTGTCACATAAAGCTAAATGGCCAGGGCTCAAATAACTGTCTGGGTGTCATTTTTCTAAATCATGTTTTTTTTTCTCAGGCTGATGCGCTCCTTAAAGAAGGAGGGGGCGAGCGCTTGAACTATTTCTCCCATTGTGTCACTCATTGCATCGTCGGTAACAATGCTCTGGAGAGCGACATCACGGACGCTACAGAGCTGTATGAGATCCCGGCTCTCAGGGAAGAATGGGTGTTTTTCTCTGTGTACTGCAACAAACTTCTTTCGTATCCTTTTACATACTGTGACTATTTTCTTTAACCCAACTTTTTCATAAACAAGCCACCGTTGCATTCAAAGCACTACTCAATACTTTGGCTTTGGCGGCCACATGGCCTAAGGCAGGCATGTTAAACTCATTTGATTTTAAGGGCCATATTTAAAAATTAAATTACTAAGGGTACCCACATTTTAAAGTAAAAAAAAGTAGCACTGCCATTATTTAAATTAAAAATTACCTAAACAAAATGTATTTTCATTACAAAAAGATAATTAGGGCCTACTGGTTAGATAAAGTAGTAAGACTTGTTCTCTACTTTTCCCAAGTGTTTTTTTTTCTGCAGTTTCTATCAAACATTCTCTAAAAAATTGACCATTTGAGAGTTTTTGAATTTGATGTTATTAGATGTGACAAATTTTAAAACTTTTAAATACTGTATTTTTAAAAATCTGATAAAAAGAAAAATTGTGTCACATTATAATATGTTGGTTCATCATAAAGTCGCATAGAATTGTGGATTGGGCTGCGTGTTTGGCATTCCTCATTTAACGTGTCACTCTCACAATAGACTAGACTGTCAATGACGGGAAGATCGGGATTAGAATCTCATTCGAGTGTACTGAGGGTGTTTTTTTACTAAATGATTTTCCACTCAATCTCCACACAAATGTAGGTACACTTACTCTAAATTCAACCCTCCTCATCCCCAACACATTAATGTAATTTGTACATAGGCCTATATGTGTAACCTGAATGGGTTGTAAGGCGCAGGAATAAAAATACTACTTAGTCTTATCCTTAGCATCAGGCATATATTTAGGATTCTATTTTAGGTGGAAGAGAAGAAAAACTTTTTAAGACTCACTCAGCGTATAACCCAAACGGGTAGTAAGACACGGTGCTAAATATTATTAAGACTCATCCCATTAACAACATTTTATAAAAATATTGAATTGTGGTTCTTAAATTGATAATGTCGGGATCACAATCAATTTAACTTTAACTTAATATTCCTTAGCGTTCACTTAAGGTTCACTTAACTTAAGAAAACATGTGTGATCACAATTACGATTCACTTAACTTCACTTAACATAACAACTGGAGCCAAACATCTGCGTTCTAGAGTATATATTTTGATTTGTGATTTGTACTATTTGTAAAGTGATGTTATGTGAATGTTTACTGTTTTCTATTGATATAATAAATATTTATCATTAAACTTTTTTGATAAATTTAACTTTCCTATTTTAGTTTAATTATTTTGTTTCAATGTCCGATCACTAGAACTGAAGCTAAAGAACAGTCCTTGATCATAAAACCAACAAATGAATGACTAAATAACCCTCTGGGCGTCACTCGCGTAATGATTGGCTGGCTAGATTATGTGATAACCTTCAAGTAACGTTCTCTTAATGTGAAATACCTCCCAGGACATCTATTAAGTTAAGTGGATGCCAAGTGAATGTCAAGTTAACTGCATCAGTATTGTTTACACTTAAAAACACGAGGATAACCTTTACGTTAAGATACGTTAAGTTAACCTTAAGTGGACGTTAAGTTGATTGTGATCTTGGCACAAGGCCATGCTGTATAATTCATAACATCACAGGGCATGAAAATAACCAGCTGCAGCCGACATGCAATACTTTGGACGATTGTATGACTCAGATGATCCTTTGTGTTGCATGTAGTATAGCTTACAATAAAACTTAGCCTACTCAAAGTTTTTATTTCACCGAAACATAATTTTTTTTCCCATTTAAATAAAGTTATTGTTTATATCTAAAACAATGCATCACTGTACTCCAACTAATTCTAAATTACCTTCAGTTAATCCTTGACTAGCTTCACTTGCGGTAGGCAACATCTCCTCTCGTTGGACCCTTAGGTGGGTGGAACTGAGTAGGCCAGCCCCAGATATTCCGGGGACACAACTACTAGATAAACACCCCCGAACTTGACCGCTGGTGAATACGACAGCGTAGAGGGGGGTAGCTGGATGTTGTTACCAACGTCATCCTACTCTTATTGAAACGTGGCTACTGGATACTTAGGGTACACTTCTCTACCGACACTCACAAAGGGGCCCCACCATGAGTTATTGTCCCATTCATTATCTGACTGTTATAAATATTAGGATTAAAATACTTAAAACTAAACAAGTCACCATCACATCAACTGCGCAGGTAAAATTGTTGTAGAACCCCAAAACCCCGTATCCTCAAACTGTGACACATAACATGGGTCTAGTATTGTGCTACTTTGAGTATACAGGGAAGACTCAGACATGATAGATTATTAAAATAATCAAGAAGATATCCTCTCGTGTGTATGTTGGAGCAAGACACTTTACAATGGTTATTCACTCTAGGCTGATGCTGGGCTCATGAAGAAAACTTTCTTATAGGGATTTATACGTGCTAATTCTCCACGCGGTTGGCTGCATCACACACTCACATGTTGGTCAAACTTTCCCCAGTGGCTAACAACTATTCTCACTTAATTCAATTAACTAGACTAAGCTGCCACTGGCAGGTAACACTTTGTTTAAATTAACACTCCTCTAAATGCAAACATATACAGAATTCACTTGTTAATAAAAAAAAAAATCTTAACTACTGTATATACAATGAAATCCAGTAGGAACTGAATAATCAACGAGAATGAATCTGGCAGCGGGCATTACAAACTGCCTTTTCCTGATCCACGCTTCTGGCCAACTGTCAAGGAGTTGAGGAAAAGGATACCTAGCGGGGAATTTAACAAACATCTCTTGAACTCCCACGGCCTTGAACAAGCTTAGCGAAAGTCTTCATAGATGGTAGCCGTCCAAGCCCAGAAATAAAGAGGCTTTTTCCTCACCACTTTTACAAGCAGCCAACATTGCAGGCATTAAAGTCCCTTACATCATAAAGCAAGGATTTTCTACTTTAAAGGGCCCGAGAGCTACTCCTTGAGTCTAGGGGCTGATCGGCTAATTTTTGTCAAGTTATGTAAAAATGAAAACTGGTATTTAATTGTGAGTGAAATAAGAAGTGGTAATTTAAATATGTTTAATTACATACTAAACGAATTTTCCAACTAAAATATCCTATCTTTGACATGTCAATATAATACAGCAGATGTAAGGAAGAAATTAAAACATGTACATAATTTGGAGCTTTCATGGATTTTTCTGTCAAGTCAAAACTTTGTTTTTCGGCTAGAAACACCAATTTTAATACAGTACAGGGAACTTTGCGGGCCACAAAAAAAGGCTTTGCCATTTGGAAACCCCTGTCATAAATAGTATATTATGACTATAATGGCAAATCCTTACCTTTCATTAATGTTTTAAAGGTGTGCCTTAATTTCAAATATTAATCACCAGGTTCTATATTTGTCAACATTTTTACGGTTGAAACCACCCTGTCCCCTTAGCTATTTGTCTGGATATGGATCAACTATTTCTTTCCAACACTTAACATTTTCCAACACTTTATGTTAATATTTAATAACTCTCCCATGTTTTATTTTTGGAATATGTTATGTCTTAACTTTCTTAATTCATTTATGTTCAATTATTGTCATTCTAAGTTGTAGTGTGGATTATAAATTAATATTCATATGGAAACACCAAATGTAATTGAATTGCATGTTGTGATAGCAACTTTATTTATTAGATTGTATTGAAATATTACAATTGTACAGTAAAACATTTTCTAAATTACTTTAATGAAAACAATACACATCGTATAAATAAGCAATAACAATATTGACTTATGGCTCTGAAACCTGGACATGTACGAAGAAAGATTTAAGTAGATTGCAGGCAGCAGAGATGAGGTTCCTGAGAGGCATTGAGAATGTAACAAGAAGAGACAGGATAAGGAATGAAATAATTAAGGAGGGCTTAAAAGTTATATCATTAGAAGATACACTGTAGAGAAAAAGTTTGCTGTGGCCAGGTCATGTGATGAGAATGGATGAGGACAGAATGCCCAAGAAAGCCTTACAGAACAAAGAGAAGGGTAGAAGACCTATTGGAAGACCATGGACAAGATGAATGGACAAAGTGCAGAAGGACATGGAAGTCAATATCCCTAAATTTACTATAGGTCATGGCTGTCAATATCCCTAAATTTACTATAGGTCATGGCTGTCAATATCCCTAAATTTACTATAGGTCATGGTTGTCAATATCCCTAAATTTACTATAGGTTATGGTTGTTAATACCTCTAAATTTACTGTAGGTCATGGTTGTCTAGATTACTAAATTTATTGTAGCTCATGGTTGTCAGTATCCTTACATTTTCTCTATCACCCTTGACCACTGTACTAGGACTGAAGGGTTCATTGCAGGGACAAGCTGTCTTTTCGCCAACGTCACCGCCTGCATTTCCGGCTTGAGTAAAATGGATGCAAACAAGTTGTGGGCAATGATCATTTTTCATGGAGGAAAAGTGCAGTCTTTGTTCAATCGCTCGTGCACACACCTCATTACCTCAAAGAAAGAAGGCGTGAGTATTCCTGCAATGTCGTGCTCAAGGAAATTTACTTGTAAATCAGACCACACTTATTAGCTTTGTGTATTATTAAATTAATTTATCCGGATTAAACTAAATTTAGAATGTACAGATAAAGTTAACATTTCCAAAATGTTAGTTCCACATAACCAAGATTTCACATGGGGGTGCGGGGTTAGGTGTAAAGGAAAGTTCCTCCTTCCCCCATATCTATTGTCCTGGTTGTACCCCCTCCCCCTTACCCCCCCCCAACCCTATTGTACAAATCCCCCTCTTCCCTTGCAACCAGTGCCAGTACACATTGAAATTGTGTAGGAGTACACCTTACTTAACTCTAACAAGCATATCTTGGTATTATTTTCAAGCAGATATATTGTAGAAAAATGCAAAAAATATTATTTATTCAAACTAAAATACACAAAGAACATAAGTAAAAGTTCAAGATGAAATAAGAACAGACTTAAGCAACTGCTTAAGTCTAAGCTGGCAGCATATGGAGGGGGCTAACACTTGTAAGATGAGTCCTGGAGGAGGCTAACACTTGTAAGATGAGTCCTGGAGGAGGCCAACGCCTGTAAGATGAGTCCTGGAAAAGGGGGAGGGGGTATTTTGGGCCCCCTAAAATCTCTCTGACTTACGTCACTGGCCTAGGCCTACTTTAAAAATATAGGCCAGTGTCACAGCTTGAAACCTTTTATTTAGACAAAAGTAAGTATGACAAAATCCAAATCGCCATCGTCAGTTATTCTATCATCAGACCACGCTCACCTTAATGATTATTATTGTTAGTAAGCAAGTGTTTTGCTGACTAGTAATCAGTTGTAAAAGTGACCTACTCAGAGGGAAAAAAGCCTAGTTTTGTACTATATAAACCCTGAGTCTTTGACCATTGTAAAAGGACCGGGAGAAAGGACCATAGAGTCGTATTAGGGGTCCCTCCTAGTGTCTTGTATACTGCCCACTGCATGGTCGATGATCATTTTGGGAGTCCCTGCATTACATGGGCTAGTGGACCTCTCTGACACTTCTCAAAAGTCTTAAGTGTAGGTGACCTGGTGGTCTAGGGGTAAGGTGTCAGACTTCTGTGCTGAGGGTCCAGGGTTCAATCCCCGGTCCCGGCACAGATTTATCTGATTGCCAAACCCTTACTTCACCTCTGACAAAGACGTGTATTAATCACAACTTGTGAATGTGAGGAATGCCAGGCCTCTACCTTGGTTCGAATCCCACGTTAAACTGTAGGTCCTCAATTTCATCTCACAATCACCCTACCATTACACATTAGCATAAGTGTGTATAACCCGAACAGGTAGTAAGACGCAGTGCTGCTAATAATAATAATAATAATAATAATAATAATAATAATAATAATAATAATAATAATAATAATAATAATAACGATAACAATAACAACGATAACAACAACGATAATAATAATCTTAATAATAATAATCTTAATAATAATAATCTTAATAATAATCTTAATAATAATAATCTTAATAATAATCTTAATAATAATAATAATCTTAATAATAATATTAATAATAATAATAATAATCTTAATAATAATCTTAATAATAATCTTAATAATCATCTCCCATGTACCTGTTGTACACTATGATAGTAAAAGCATCATGAGACTACGTTACATATTTAGAGTCGTAATATCAAGGCCAGGCCATCATGTGGACTGTTGAAAGATAGGATACTGACAGTAGCGAGGACCTTTTAACCTAATTATTCTCTACAACTTGCTCAAACTACATCAAACACTATTAAGTAACTTCTATTCAATTTTTTAATAAATGACTAAAAAGGAACCCACACAGATTTTTGATGTTACCTAACCCAACTCACTAAGCCAGACCAGACAGATTTTCCCACGAGGTGGGCGGGTCGCTAACAATATCTTCATTTCTAAGGATGGGTCCTTCAAACTTTGAATTCCATGGATGTGTCCTTAAAACTCGTGAGAATAAGAAATGCTTCAAACTCTTGAATCTATGGATTGGTCCTTCTTACTATTTGAGTCTCAAAGGATATTCCAATCTCATTTAGAAAAAATTTCAGATTCAAGATCCGTTAGCGATATTTATAACCTACCAGCCTATATCTATATATATATTTAAATTTTTAATTTGCATTTTTATGGCTATTATGATGCTCACTAGGGGCTTAGCTCTTGACATTATTTTATGATAAACCAAACATCTATAGCTCAAAGCATTAATTTTACCAATCCCATATGAATTCACATCATAACAAAAGTTGTGATCCTTCAGTTACAAATGTAATACAATCAAAATTCAATAAAAAATATTGTACTAATGAAGAAAAGTAGACATATTATGCTTCTCATGTTTTCTAAGATTTGGGTTTGTAGTCAAGATTTGTAAGTAAAATGAGGATTCGTATTTGAGAAAAAGTGGATTTGAACCAACCTATGAAAGTGTAAAGCTAATTTACACATTTGGATATCTAAAATACCTTAAATATGATTTTTGACTTGTGTTATTCCTTAGGCAAAGTACAAGCGTGCGGTGCGTCATGGCCGCTTCATTCGCACGGTGACTCCTGACTGGGTAGTGGACAGCGTGAGGGGTGGGATACGTTGCCAGGAAGGACTATACCACCCCAGGCTGCTTATTTCCCCCAAACCAAGCACATCCACGCCCCAAACCACCCTTATTGGAGCAGGTGAGCGCAATCAACAACGTCTGTTTATAAATATTCTTTACTTGATAAGTGTGTGTATGTGTGTGTGTCTATATATGTATACACACATACACACATATATTTATATATAAATAAATAGCCACATATCAATTTTAAATTAAACATTGAAAAGAGGACAGAAAGGCAAGGCCTACACACCAGAAAATTGTAGGCCTCAACGTTCACAACAGAACCTAAGTGACCATGACCTACCTAGCTCTAGCCATGCTGCCATAGTCCAGATGGTGTTTTACTCTCTTACGTTTAGTTCAGGTTTCAAAGTGTGTGTGTGTATGTATATATATATATATATTTATATATAAATAAATAAATAAATAAATAGCAAAATAGCTATTTTAAATTGAATATTGAAAAGAGCAAAGGGCAAAGCCTACACACTTACCAGACTTTGAGTCCTACAGTTTCTTGTTAAGGGTGTAGGCCTTGCTCTTCTATCCTCTTTTTAATGTTTAATATTTACACATATAATTAGAGCACCTCCTTTACAATCTCGTATTATCAAATTTAAAGTTTTTTCCAAGTTCAAGCCTGCTACAAACCTAAACCTGTTTAGTCTAATTACTACTACTTCCTGAGAGGAAGATGCTATAATAGCATCGAAATATCGAAGTGTATTTAAATATGTGTTAGTGTTTCTACTTTTATTTGTGCTCTACCATTTTTCTAATATTCAATCATTTTATTTATTTATTACAAATTATTCTTATAATTAGTAATCATCATCATCTCCCTTTATCCGGCCTCTCGCAGGTCGGTGCTTGAATGGTATACCTCCACTTCTTCTCTCTCCACCGCTCCTCCACCATCCTTTTACAGTCTAAATCTATTCTGTTCACACTGGCCTTATTTGACTCTGTCCATCTCAGCTTATGCCTTACCCTGGGTCTGTTTACAATCATTCTCATTTCCTTTGTGTGCTTTGGTGGTCTTTCATCTTCCATCCATAAAATGTCCATACCATCTCAGTGTATTCCTCTCCGTTCTCTCGCTCAGTTTTACCACCCCGATTTCTTTCCTTACTTTCTAATTTTTAACTCTTGTTTATTTTGGTCTTTCCTAAAATACTTAGGAATTTTATCCATGGTGGAATTGTTTATAATTAGTATGTAGTCTTAAATTATTAATTTATGTTTTAATTTTTGCTGTTCCATGTGACTAGATGCGTGTTCAAACCCCGCTGCGAACATGTCCACTGCTCAGATCCTCGGTTTCACTGACGACGACATGGACACCGGCCAATTACTTGTCTCAAGCAGCAAAGCCTCGGCGATGGAGCAACTGAGACAACGCATGCCTTGGAACCAGCCAACTTCCAATCAACCCAAGATCCCCACCTCCACAGCAATCACGGGTTCTCCGTCACTTCAGGTACTCCTCTCCTGTTGTGAATTCTGGGAATGTGAATTTGGCTGAAAATTCCTATCTCATTCATATTCCCTACTCTTTAAAATATTTTAACCGGTGTTTCAATCTTTTAAATTATATTGCCCTTAAAATTTTCAGGAGCAGCTCCAACAGTTTCATTTGGTCCAGCAAAGGTTGGCCGAAGCGGAAATATCTTCAAGCTTGAGTCCTGCTCAAGGTGCACCTCACGAGGGGCACCATCACCAGGAAGTGACCACTCAAAACATCCACAAGGCCTTGGGTCCACCTGCGGCGACCAATCAAAGTAAAGCAAGTCTTATGAAGTATGGCGTGAAAAATGTTAAGAATGGGACTTTCAAAATCCTCAGATACCTTGAATCCTTAAGGGGGGATGACGTGCAAGCTATGGTCAGTATTTTTGCAATTTTGATGCTAACACTTTGGTTGCAAAATAAATAAAATATGACTTAAGTAGATACATTTAGTTTAATTTTCTGCACATGGTAATATCAACATTCTTGAATATCTTTGTTGGTCACTGTGGAGTTTGATGAGAAACTTATTAAATAAAGAGGAAAAGTTGTCATTAAAGCTCACTATGCCCAAGACAGATATTTAAGAACTGTTTATATTACCATAATTGTGTAGAAAATTAAACTGCTTATCTACTGAAGCAATATTTTATTTATTTTGCCACAAAATGTTTGTTATAAAAATAACAGAAATACTAGACTAAAGGTAAGGATGTAGAAGACTCGGGAAAAGGCAAGTGTTTTTGAAGTTTGTGTATCGAAACTTTTTTTGGTCAAACTAAATCAAATATTGCTCCAGAAGAAACATATAGCTTAATTTTCTTCACATGGTGACCTCAACATTTATTGAATATCTGTCGAGGGTATTAGATGACAACTTTTTCTCTTCATTTAATGAGTTTGTCATGCTCATGACAGATATTCAACAACTGTTGAGGTCACCATTTGAGAAAAATTAAATCTTTGTGTTTGTATTGAAGCAATATTTTATTTATTTTGCCCAAAAAAATGTTTTTCTCTAAAAACTGCAAAAACATTGGCCTTTTCTTGCGTTAGCTACATCCCCACCTTAACTCTCTTTTTCTTCCATTCTCTGCAAAGAATATTTGAGAAAATATCAGATTCAAGATTTTAAAAAAAATTGTTTGTTTTTTTAAAATTTTGAATTGGAATTTTCTGTAGAGCTCATATATTGTATCTCATACCCTAGCCCAGTTGGTAGCATAACTGCCTACTGAACAAAGGGTCATGGGTTTGATTCCCGGCATGGCCGAAAAAGTATCATTGGTGAAATATGAGTTTCACAGTGATGAATTAATGGCCAGAAACTGGATGTTGTGTCTGTATAAGGAATATGAAGCTATGACAGGCCTAGCAAGACGGTAGTGGAAAATATATACAGTAGAGCGTCGTTAATCCGGATCGATCGGGACCGGGACCCATCCGGATTACTGAATTGTCCGGATTTTCAAATGTGCTTTCACTAACTGTATACATACGTAATGTATTGACTAGAGGATACATGACGCTCGGGAGTCTACTGTATTGCAAAATAGAGGCTTCGAAAAATACAGTACACAAAATATTTTAATAAAGTATATTGAATAAGAACATGTACATTATGTAATTTAGATTAGTAACCCTACAATACTTTTTAGAAAAAAAACAACAATAATCTACAGTAATTAATGGAAATTTACTGGGTAAAAAAGTCCTTAATTTGTTTTTGTACAAGACTTGACCTGCTCTCACCGCCGATCCGGATTTGCGACGCTCCGGATTTTTGACGTCCGGATTTCCGACGCTCTACTGTAATTTGAATAAAAAACTGACCCAGGCCGCAGGCTGGAAACAGTAATGGTTGTAAAAAAGTAAAGCTCGTATATTACCTATTTGTGGCTTAGCTCAACATAATCATAGGACATATTTAAAATACAACTCACTACTTACTACTTAACCCGCTTTGCTGACCAAACGGTTTGAGGCATCACTCTCACAATAGACTGGAATGCTAATGACAGGGAGCTTGAAGCTCCAATCCTGGTCTGGTGTACTGAAGGTGGTTTTCCCTAAACGGTTTTCCAAATAAATGCGGGTACACTTTCTCTTAATTCAATATTCCTCATCCCTAACCCATTTTTAGCGTAATTAATACACACACATATAAACCAATTGGGTAGTAAAACGCTGTGCTAAAAAGAAAATTAAAAGAAATTACCACTTTGCTGAATTTATAAACATGGTAATGTATACTTTATATAAAAAAAAATGTAAATAATGAGTTAGCATTTCTATTTTATGTGTCACTGTTTGGAAATTAAATTGTGCTTATTTTAATTACTTTTCAGTTGGAATGCTTCAAAAAACTTTGGTCGCTCCCAATCTTCATCAAGTGCTACACACGTCCTGGAAACAAGTTGTTGTGAGTATTGCTCTAGTTTGTATCATATTGTGGGTGTTTCAAGAACAATTAAAAACAATAGAGGCTGAATGTGCAAAGCTTTGAAATGTGTAAGTCAAGATTTTCAATTTCAAATTGAATTCCGAATCTTTGCTTGCAAACTAAAATAAAATTTGAATAAAATATTTTTAAATAAAGATGAATCAAATCCAAATCGAATATTTTAATGATGTCCAAGTATATTTTTTCATATCGAATCGAATAAATGAAGTATTCTCGAAGCCAAATCTAAGTTTGAATATTTTTGGTGTTGTTTTATGCCTGAAAAAATATTATATTGTGGTTATTTATGCACTAAAATTACTTGTAAAATGATTTTTGGCATATTTTGTGTTAATTACTTCAGATTTTTTCCATATTAATTTGAATTTGAAATATACTTAACAGCTAAGGATGGCAATAATTGACAAATTGGGTATTTAACCTTCAATATTTTTTTTTGGTGAAGTTTGGAAGCCAGAAATTTTTTCAAAGCCAAGTCAATGTTTCGAAGTTTTGCACAAACCTAGAATATTTAATTATGAAAATGTTTTGAATCAAATACCTTATAATAATTAAAATGTTTCAAATCAAATACCTTATAATAATTAAAATGTTTCAAATCATATTATTTTATAACAAAATATTAGGCTAAACTATAAGTACATTTTTATTTATTTCCAATAAAAAGATTAGGTCAATAAATATTCTCTAGATAATAATAATAAATATTTTTTAATTCAACTCTATCAAATCTGAATATGAGGTGTATTTGAATTTACATTTTTTAATTTGATACAAATCTTTCAAATGTTAAACTGGGATGGGACCATCAAATCCTTAAGAATATTCGAGTTCTGAGGATTTGAGAAAATTTCAGATTCAAAACCCAGTCCTCACTTTTATCTCCCCAATTTTTCAAGTGACATTTGTTTGAGAACTCTATTACTGCTTGTTGGCGGTTCATAACCAATTATAATTATAGGATGAATCTAACAACCAGGCTCCAAACCAGTAATTTAACACTTAACTGAATGAACGAATAAATGGTTTATAAGAAAGAATTAGAGCTGGGTCGAATCCACTATTTTATGAATACGACTTTTCCATCCGAATCTACAATTTATTTTCGAATCTCAAATCCGAATTTGGAATAATTATGAACATGAGGAAATATAAACATTGTAGAGTAATAGAAAATACAACTATTAACCTAAATGTTAACATTCTTTCTTAGTTATAATTCATTGATTATAATAAGCCTACATTCAGTTAAGTTTTAAATTACTGGTCTGGGGACTGGCAGTTGAGTTTGTCCTATAATTATGTTAGTTCTGAACCACCAATAAACAGTATTAGAGCTTTAAAACAAATTTCACCTACCCATGGAACAAACCTAGATTCAGTACCTGCAAAATTCACTAATCTTCCACCTCATTCAACAGCAGACTTCTACAAATGGAAAACTCCATTAAAGGCCACTATGATTGCTCCACAGAAAATCTTTTATATGAGTTACAATGCAACTACTGCATTGTTGAATACATTTGCCTCACCACAAGAACACTCAGACAATGAATGAATGGTCACCGTTTTGATATCAGCCACAACGACTCTGACAAACTGGTAGCAGCACTTCATGCCCAAATGCATAATGCAGATTTTGACTCATGCTATAGTACTAGAGTAATACTAGCCCTCCCTAATAGTTGCAATGCTGCACACATGAATGTACGCACCCCTCTGGTCTCACCCTAAGAACAGTCTCTCCCTTTCTTCCAAAAAGGCCTACTCACACTAGTCAGTAATTTCTATATAAACAATAATAACTAATAATTCAATTTAATTAGCCATTAATTAAATATAATATAAATACAACATTCTCTCCATCTATCAAGAGTCTAGACACAAGTTTGAACAGGCAACTACAGAATTCAAGTAAAATAATTAATAAATCAAGAAACAGGCAACAATAGTATCGTGACCATGATTTACCTCGTCATGCTGCCATAATCCATTTTGTGTTGCTTGATTCACATGTTTGCTGAAAATAGAAAGCAGAATCTGCTTGAGTAGCACAGAAATTCTCACGCTCTATGTTGACCCATGATGCATTACAACGCAAACTTAAAACAGCTGATTATCAACATATTTTATTTTCCAGTAGATAGACATATATTTTAGATCATTCTCTCGATGGATGTTTTCAAATTTTAAAGCTGTGTCATGGCACAATCCAATACATCATTACACACACTCTACATTAACAGGTTATTTCAAATCTCCTCACGATGGCCAACGAAGTTCTCTGCTTGCTGTTAGCTATACAGCGCATGTGCTGTCATATGCACATGCAGACTGATTTGAGATGGTTGGTTTTCCCATGCCGAAGATCTCAGACAGAGCAGACAAAGTAGAGATAAGTAGGGGTGGATGGGATCCCGAACGCTCAAGAAAATATTGGGAATTCATCCATTCCCGAGAGTCGGGCGGGAAAGACCCTTTCCCTGGCAAGGGTTTGGGCGGGAAACAAATCCCGCTTATTGTTCCAGCATGTACTACTGGCTCAATCTCTATTGCAGACAGTCATCTTCTTGGTTCTGTAGCAAACTTGATGGGGGGACAAACAAGTTGGGAAGCAGTCGAGTCTAGCAATAGTTATTTGTTAGGTTCAGCAAGAGAGATCTTGAAAGATTTAGAGAAGGACAAATATATTATACTCTACCATCTTTTGGGTCATAGAAATGAAGGAGAAGAAAGTATCTTGCCAAGGTCGTCTATTTATGAGCATCAGCCTGTCTGTGTTGTTAGCAACCTAACAAAGGGTAGAGATTACAGGGGTGTTAAACAAAGAACCTTTAAGGGGTGTCAATTCTAGAGAACATTGAAAGGGCTATAAACAGAGAGGTTTCAAGTATTTGAAACATAGAGAATATTTAAAGGGTAACAAACATAGGAAACATTTAAAGGGTTTAAAACCTAGATAACCTTTAAGAGGTTTTAGATCTAATGAATATTTAAGGTGTTTCAAATCTAGTTAGCCTTTAAGAGGTGTTAAAATAGAGGACATTTAGAAAAGGTAAAATCAATATTTTTTGTACTCTTCCAAACGGTAGTTAAATATAAAACACAATTTTCGAAAGAGACTAACTAATAAAAATAATGTATTAAAATTATTTGATTTGTATTATTCAATATCTGTCCAAAATTTTGCTATTTGTTTCAATAAAAAAAATGCAATTCTCACACCACTATCTATATTAATAAGTTTTTATGATATATTATTTGTATTACTATATTTTATAATGTCGAAGCTTTTATAAAAATTAGCATGATAGTTTTAAAACAATATATATTTTAATCTAGAATTATTTTAAAGCGCCATCCCAATATTTTGACTTATTTCCCGTCCCAGTCCCGTCCATCCCTAGAGAAAAGTTTAACCTCAGCAGAACAACACACACTGATGAGGTGGAAATCTTGTGATTGGATTAGAGTTCTTCATGTGACTACATTTCTGCTCTGCACTTATTTTTTGGCGAACATGTGAATCCACAGTTACTCTCTTCTCCCAAAGAAGGGGACTGATGTTCTCTGAAAATATCATAATTATGTATTTTGTTGCTTTTTTAATCGTGTACTTTGAGGTCTACAGTTTTGTATGGTCCTATTTTCAATGTTTAGTTTAATATAGACGTTTGGCGCTATTTTCCTTTGCTTCTTAAATAAATATGATAGAATTGTAGCTAATGAAGCACAAATAAAGGTAAAAAACACATATTTATACACACTTCATTATATCCCATGCCACATATCTTTCTCGGGAAGTAGTAGACTGGACAGGAAGTCAACTGATATTTAGGAATTGTTTTTAACTAATTATGGCCCTAGATTAACTTAGGCCAGACGGAAACATAAGTTAAGGACCTTGTTTTTTTCAGTTTTTATATTAAACATTATTTGGCCAAAATAAATAAAATATTGATTGTTTGCTAATGACCAGCATACTGTAGTTCTTCCATTTCATTTAATGTTTCCCATTAGCATCATCATTGTCATCATCAACTGTTTCCAGCCTGTGGCCAGGTCATTTTATTTAAAAAGCCTTCATCTTTCTCTATCCTTTCACCACTCTTTCTTTATCGCTTCCATTCTTCTCCTCTCACTTGCACATTGTTTGTTATCTGCTCCTCTCATCTGTTTCTTGACATCCCTTGCGGTCTTTTTTTGACATACTTCATCTCCATCATTCTCTTTCTTTCGTTTCCCATCCTCATTACATGCCCATACCATTTGTTTTGCTTCCTCTACTATCTCCTGTATTCCTATTCTTTCCCTTATAACTGCATTCTTATGGCCTCCACTTTCCTAGTCTCTCTTACATTCAGTGCCCATGTTTCTACTGCATATGTGACAATAGGTACAAATAATCCCCTCTACAGCATTACTTTACACTTCAAGGGCATGTCTCTACTCCAAAGCAGGTCTCTTACACACCTATACAACTCCTATATTTGTAACTAAAAATCATTTCCAGCCTCTAAACTTTGTTATTCATGTACATCTAACTGTACAAGCGTTAACTTACTCGGTTATTTATTTTGGCCAAAAACATGTTTTGTTTCAACACAGTCTACTTGGGATGAACCCGGACCTGACTCTTCCTACAGCTCAGGGCATCACATTCATGTGAGTGGGATTGCCGGATTGCTTTGGGTTCAGCAAACTTAACTGCATCCTCGGTCCGGGTAACTTGTTTCCTGTCTCATGGCTACCGATGGGCTGTGAACAACATGAGAATGTCTGGCTGGACAACAGTGGGCCTGTGGAGCACACTCCTCTACACTCTCTTAAAGTGACACTGTCCAACTTGTTACCATAATGAAGCTCCCCTCCACACTCTCTTAAAGTGACACTGTCCAACTTGTTACCATATTGAAGCTCCCCTCCACACTCTCTTTAAGTGACACTGTCCAACTTGTTAAAATATTGAAGCTCCCCTCCATACTCTCTTAAAGTGACATTGTCCAACTTGTTAACATATTGAAGCTCCTCCCTCTCCTACCCTTTTTAAAGTCACATTGTCCAACTTGTTACCATATTGAAGATCCCTCCACCTCTCCTTAAAGTGACATTAACTAGCTTGTATTGAAGTCGAATTTGTTTGTTTTTCAGCTTCCCGGTCTCAATCAGAAGCAGCAACAATCGATCTTGCAGAACGGCCCCCAAATCGTGATTCAACAATCCCCTCCCCAGGCTGTCTCTCTCCAACAGGGTGAGACCCTCAGGGGTCCACCTGGGCATCAACCCCTAGAACAGCAACAGTTCCAACCACCGCATTCTCAACAGCAATATTTTCACATTCAAAAACCTCAGCAACAACAACATTTGCTCCAACAAAAGTTACATCCTCGGCAGCTTTTGCAACAGCAGCCACAGGTGCAAAATTCCCAACAATTGCTACAGCAACAACAACAGCTACAAGCCCAAAATGCTCACCATCGGATGCAACAGCAGCAAGAATTGAAGCTGCAATCTCAAAACTCTCAACAACTTTTGCAACAGCAGCAAGAACTGAAATTACATTCTCAAAATTCTCAGCAACTTTTGCAACAACAGCAAGAACTGAAGCTACATTCTCAAAACTCTCAGCAGCTTTTGCAACAGCAGCAAGAGCTAAAGTTACATTCTCAAAACTCTCAGCAGCTTTTGCAACAGCAGCAAGAACTGAAGTTGCATTCTCAAAATTCTCAGCAACTTTTGCAACAGCAGCAAGAACTGAAGTTGCATTCTCAAAATTCTCAACAACTTTTGCAACAGCAGCAAGAACTGAAGCTGCAATCTCACAACCCACAGCAAATGCTGCAACTGCAATTACGTGCTCCAAACCCACAGCAGATCTTACAACAACAAGAGCAAAAGTTTCATTTCCAACAGCAACACAGAGAACTAAAGTTTCAATCCCAAAATCCTCGCCAACTATTGCAACAGCACTTGCGTGCTCAAAGTTCTCAACAGCTGTTACAGCAACAAGAACAGAAATTGCATACTCAGCATCTGTTGCAACAGCAGCATCAGCAGCAACAACAGCAATTGCAAGTTCAAAAATCACAACAAATGTTGCAACAGCACCAGCAACAACAGTTGCAAGCTCAAATGTCTCAAAAGTTGCTGCAGGAACAACATTTACAATCTCAGAACCCTCAACACCAGGAAGAGCAACAGTTGAGTGGTCAGAATACCAAGCAACAGTTGCAACAGCAGTTAACCGCTCAAAATATTCAGCAACGATTACAACAACAACAACAACAACAGCTACAGACTCAAAGTCCTCATCAACAATCACAACAGTTTCATGCCCAGAATTCTCAGCAACTTTTGCAACAACAGCAACACTTGCAAAACAAAAACTCTCAGCAAATATTACAGCAGCAACATCAGTTACAAAACAAGAACGCTTTACAACAGCAACAGGAACAAAAACACCACCAATTTCAGCAGCAAAATCCTCAGCAATTGCCGCAGCAAAACCTTCAACAACAATTGCCGCAGCAAAACCTTCAACAGCAGTACCACACTCAAAATTCTCGGCAACAGCTGCACCATCAGCGTTTCCAGCCCGAGACTTCCCAACAGCAACAGCAGCAACAGTTGCACGTCCTGAATGTCCGGCAACACTTGGAACAATTCGCAGCTCAGAACTCACAGCGACTAGCAGTTCCTGCCTCAATCTCCTCAACATCACTATCAGCTCCAGCAGCAACAACAGCAATTGCAGCCTCCAAATCCTCAACCACAGCTGCAATTCCAAGCTCAGAAACCAATGCAACAAAGGCAGCAGCTTGCAGCAGAAGAGGCACTACAACAACAACAGCAACCCGCACCCGGGACATCACAGCCACAAGTAAGAAGGGGTGTTGTGTTAAAACTATTGGTAGATTTGGTGGTTGGTGGTGTGCAAAGTAGGAGTATGATTTTTATAATTAATTTTCTACTTAACATCAGGTCATCATCACATGTCGTCTCTCCACGTGGTTCACTCCTCAGCAATCCTCTTCATCTGTCTGAAACTTCCTCCACACTTGATGTCATCCATTATTTGGTACCGTCTATGTTCTCTTCCCCTCTTTCTATCCACCATTCCTTCCATAGCATCCACCAATAGACTTTCCATTCTCAGCCACTGTCCAATCCAGTTTCACTTCCTGTTTTTGACAACCTCTAGCCAGTGTCCAATCCAATTTATCTTCCTATTTTTGACAACTTCTAATATCCTTCTCTTTTTCCCAACTCTCTTTAGCACCTCTTTTCCAACCTTCTCCACACTCACATCTAAAACTCTTCCAATCTTCGCTCCTCCCTCCTTAGTGTCCACGTCTCTGCCTCATATAACTCCAAACAAAGCACTTTTCCAGTCTTTTCCTCAATCCTTCATCTAAGGGGGCCACACAACAGTCTTTTCTTGTTATTAAATGCTACCTTAGCTATGGCAATTCGAGCTTTGACATCCTGTCAGTGTGTGCTATAACTCATAAATTCATGGTTGAGTATAGTTTTAATAGTAGAACAAGTGAATGGTTTTGCGTATATGGGCGGAATGTTTTGTAAAAATGGGAGGATGAATGGTTAAATCAACAGGCGGGTGAATTCATCTCTGATAATAGTTGGATGTATGTGGACTATTGCAAAGAATGAAGTAGTATGCGAAAGAGGCAAATTATGTTGGTGACAACTTTGTTGTATGGATGTAAAGCGCGTGTTTGTCAGGATAAACACAAGATCAAAGTTGAAATGAGATATCCAAGAAATGTATGGGGAAGGGGGAGCTGAATTGAATACATTCTGAATGATATCCATTCAGACATTTCTTAAAAAGTCTGATTTGTATCCATTCTCATTATATCCACAAAATCCTGAATTGTTTCCATCCTGAATGCTTTCCATTCAGACAGTTTTCAAATAAATGACTTTAACAAAAATCCTGATTTGTATCCATTTAATTGCGGTGCCACTTGTGTGATAGATGGCAGCAGTAGAGTCTCTCCTTAACTCATTCTGTGCTTATGAGAGAGCAGCACTATCCCTATGATAATATATAAAAAAAGATACATACTTATTCATGTTTCTCTTAAAATAATTATATAAGGGTACTTTACAAATGATTGATTTAAAAAAATAATTATATCTAGTTTAAAATTGGTACATGGGGAAGCATTTCCTAAAATACATTAATATTTTTAATAGTTTGAAAAATGTAATATTTTTGGATCTCGAAATTTCATGAAAAATGTGTTGACTCCTGAAAGGTTAAGTTTTGTTCGGGTGGGTTCGTTTATAATAAAAATTATAACTATTGCCTATTAAATACATTGGTGCCATGTTGTGACATTCTTTGAATATTCATTTTATAGATAATAACGTTCTTCTGTGATTGATGAGAGTTTTGTTGATTTGTTTGGAATTGGATTATATATAATTTATTCTACAATATTAATTTTGCTATCATTGGAGATTTGTTTTGCTTCTGTGTGTAGAGATGGCAAAAAATATAAAACTTGTCATATGATGACAAAGAAAAACAAGGAATCACACTATCTTTTTATACCTACTATTAATTATTATAGAAATAAACATAAGTCCTTAACTTTTATGCTTACTGGTACATAATCATTTTTAACCATAGGCTCTCTTATTATTATAATTAATTATTAGCACCGCGCCTTACTACCTGTTCGGTTTAGACACACTTAAGCTAATGTGCAAAGGTAGGGTGATTGTGAGATGAAATGGAGGACCTACAGTTTAACGTGGAATCAGAACCACGGTGGAGGCTTGGCATTGCCCACATTCACAAGTTGTGATTAATACACATCTTGTCAGAGGTGAAGGAAGGATTTGGCAATCAGAAAAATCTGTGCCGGGACCGAGGATTGAACCCCGGACCCTCAGCACAGAAGTCTTGACACCTTACCCCTAGACCACTAGGTCACCCTTATAGTCTCAAGAATTCCCTTCAAATCGTAAGATGAATTTTATTATTTAACAGTTAAAAGCAAAGATTTTTATTTTTTAACACTGACCTCCCTCTTGTTTCACTTCAGCTGGATAAATGGTTAGGCATTTCTACTCATAGTAGGCCTAATATGGATAAATTCACATTGTCTGGACATATAGCTGCTGCTGAGAGTTGTAAATATACACACTTTTTGGGGGGGGTTTCAATCAAACTTTACAAAACTAGTACATAAAACGTAGGCCTGTGTTCAAGTTGAGTATGGTAGCCTAAAAATAAGATTTCTTAATCCATCTACAACCCAGGTAGCCCTAAATTATAAAATGATGAAATTATCTGTAGATAATAGGATATGACGCTTTAACACACATCTATGAAGATTAAAAGCATACAATTCCAAAACATTGTTTCTTTATTGCCATGCCCTTTGTGAGATATAACCTACTTTAATCTTTGCTTAGAGTGGGTGATAGCTTTGCGTGTGCAAAAGTTTAATAAAGTTTAATAAAATGGCGTTGTTAAAGTAGCTAATGCTGTCAATTTGTCATAAACTCATATTATAGTATTTAAATACAGGGTCGCCAACAAGATGATACTAGGGCTATTTATATATAAATATATATAAAAAAATTTATATCTCAATGTGTATAAAACAAGCACCTTATACACAGGTATATTATGTAATGTTTATAACAATAAGTCTAATCATTTAAAATCCATGTTTAGATTTCAAAGTAATAAGACGATAAGTAAAAAATAATAATTAAAATAGAGATAGTGCTGCTCTCTAGTAAGCACAGATTGCTATAAGACAAGTGGCACCGCAATTAAATGGATACAATTCAGAACTTTGTGGATATTATGAGAATGGATACAACTTTTTATTTGTGGTGCTTGTTTAAGAAAATGTCTGAATGGATACCATTCACAATAGATACAATTCAGTCGTCTCATGTGGAAAAGCTTGTATGGACAGAGTCGGTAATGAATGGGTGTTGAAGGAGTGTGGTATTGTACCTAGTCACTTCTCCTACTCACCTTCTCAGCTTATTATCGGTCCACGGCAGTCAGTTTGTTTGGTGGTAGAGCATCTCGGGGTAACTTAATATTATGGTGGGGGTAGAGGACGTCGCCGATTAAAGAAATGGAACTTGTGAAGTAGAAATTTTAAGTTTTATTATGGAGAAACATTTAAGACATTTGCACTAGGTTAATTAAGGTAAAGATGAAACAGAATACTTATTACATGAAAAGATGATAAAATAATTAATGCCGTGGGCCTTTAGCCACATGGCCTAGTCTTCCTCCAACCCATCTCTAAGCACGTATTAGAACTTTACAATACCCGTCCTTTCTACTCGCGTGCTGATCGGGAAATCTCCCAGCACGTCCTATCGACTCGCGTGCTAATTAGGAAGTTTTCCAGCACGTCTTCACGACTCGCGTGCTGAACCGAAAGGTTCCTTGCATCTCACGCTTCCCTTCTACTTAGGGTCAAAAACAGAGATAAATAGATAGATTGCTATATAATGGATAGGTAGATGGATTATAGATAGATAGATATATAGATTAAGCGTTTAGCTACACAAGAGAAGCTGATAAGTTGTAAAATGTACAGTACATTGTTCACAGTATACCTTTAACTTATTTATTGTCTTTATTTTGCAACATTTTGGTGAAATTAAGGCTAGTTTGCCTTGTATTACATTTAACCAATTAAACTAAACAAGCGTATAATAACAATAGTGATCATAAAATGACTGTATAAATTTTAAATATATTGGTTAGATTACCTCCATCTAGTCTTTCATCCATTCCTTCATTCATACAATTACTCCAGNTCCTATTAACATGTAAATAATGTCAAACTAATTTAGTTATTTAAAAGAAATGGTCTAAAGACCTGACCACTTTACAGTATGAAAGGAAATCCAATAAGTTATTTTAAAAGAGGTTTTACGTTGGTTTGGGCATGTTTAGAGGATGAATATGGATTGAATGATGATGAAACATATACATGATGGAAGTGTGTGGATCATAAGGAAGGGGTAGGCTATTTAAGACTTGGCTAAATGTTGTAAATGAATATGTGAAAAAGAGAAACATTGTGTTAAGAAAAGAAGTGTAACTCTCAATTTTTATCTTGAAAATTCCATGCTTGATTAATTTGACCCCATTCTAAGATATTATTACATAGCAAATTGAGTTCCCTAATATTTCTTTTTTTCTGATTTAAAAAATCTAGCTTTTACCACTATATTAACTTTATTAAAAAATCCTAACTTAACTTTTTTCACAAAAAAAATCATCAATATATAGAAATATTTGTGTTTATGGTTAATGCATGGAACAAACAAATATTCAACTTTATAATATTTATAGTATAAATATTGCTCTATATTATTTGAATCTGGAAAATATTTACCGCTTTCATTTGAACTCTATTCAAAGGGGAAAATGAATACCTACACCACTAATAGCAAATATTTCTTAAGATTTTTTTTTTTACATTTATGAAGCTTCGATAATAAATTGGGGCTAAAATTTAAAACTTTGAATTTAGAGTTGTGCAAAGTCCATTTTTTCATTTTGAACTGAACTCAAATCGAATATATGAAACATTTTCAAAGTTCTAATATATTTTGCTAGTGGTTTTATGCTTGAAATAATATTATCTTGGTGTTATTTAGGGCCTATATAACTTTTTGCATTAAAATTATGTGGGAAATGTTTAGTTGCCCAATAGTTCTTAATATTTGGTTTTATTCTGATAAATCAAGCTATCATCACAACTCACAATTCAATTACATTGGATTTATTTACCTGAATATTAATTATTCATGCATATAACAGCTTAAAATGGTAATAATTGACCATACATTGAGAATTTTAGCTGTCAATATCTTTATTGAAGAATTGTTGAAGCCTGAAGTTTTTTCAAAGTGAAGTTGAAACTGTTATTTGTTTCGAAGCCAAGTCAGAGTTTTGAATTTTCACACATCCTTGATGTTAATCATATTTGCAGTAAAACAGTTAGTAAATTATAAAAGCATTAAAAAAATATATTCAAACTTTGTTTTCGACCTGGGGAATAGGAATATTTTATGTAATTTGATTTTACTTCACTTTGAATTGAAACAGTTGATTTTGTGCAATCCTATTGACTGGATTTGAAATCCCAATACAAGCCGTGCGTGCTTACTCTGTTAACAGCAGTTGCAGCGTCGCTATGGTCTGAGCAACATAACCAACTCGGACGAGCGGCTCAGTAGCTGCGTTGTCAGCTCTACCACCTCGACGTCGGCGAGTCAGCGTCAATCCAGGGTACAACTGTTCACCGGACAGAACTCAAACTTGAAATGTAAGTCATATTTAGTCTTAAAACCTTTTGAAACATTTGCATTGGAGATTAAGGTGGGAGTATAGGGAAAGCGAGTTAAGAGCTGTATTTGTGTGGTTCTTATATCAAAACTTTTTTTTGTCAAAATAAATAAATATTTCTCCAGTAAAAACATAAGACTTTAATTTTCTTCACATGGTGATATCAACAGTTGTTGAATATCTGTCAAGGATGTCCTGGAATTTGATGACAAATTTTTCTCTTAATTTAAAAAAAGTTTTTCATTTACTGCCGCTATGCTCATAACAAATATTCAACAACTGTTGATAAAAGCATGTGCAGAAAATTAAAATCTTATGTTTCTACTGAAGCAATATTTTATTTATATTGGCCAAAAAAATATCAAGCTAAAAATCTGCATAAACAGTGGCCTTTTCTTTCGTCCCCTTTCACGCTTTCTTAATCTCAAGGTTTAGTATTTATCTTCTTTGGTTATCTTATCTATGGACAGGAAAGAGGGATAGAAACAAATAAAAGTAACAAATAAAATGACTTTTACATTGGAAAGAGGAACACAGTTCACACTTTACACTGCTACCTCTGGACAAGAAGGTAATGGCTACCTCTTGAAGGAAATCGGCTGCTACCACTCAATCCCTCAACCTATGTTTTATTCTATTGAAACTTATCAAAAGGAGAAACATATTTGCATTATAGGTCTAGTGCGAAGGAGTGCTACTGGAGCAACTAACTAAACACTAGTAGACAGGCGAGTCAATGAATAGAAAGCATTACTATTTACTGTCTCACTGGGCTCCCCCCATTCCACAACTTTTTACCGAAATGTCCACTAAACCATCTACTCGACCTATGTGAACATGCAGCAGGCTTTCCGGTCCACTATTTGAGAGCGCGTGGTACTTGAATGGTTTGTGTTGTTTGTTCTTTAGCTAGTAGCTCATTGATATATCTAAAACACTTGTTCAAAAAGAATATCTCTAATATTTAGTTATAAATTATGCTGGATAGGTGGAGTGAAGATACCGCTGTGAAGCTTGTTGAGCTTTACCAAGACCATGAGTGTTTATGGAGTATGTCCAACATGTATTATGGAACTAAAAATGCTAGAGATGCACATTATTAAAAATTGTGGAGGCAATAGAAATAGAAAGATTTGGAATAGGAGAGGCGAAATGAAAAATTAAAAATCTTTTGTCGACTTATTCTCAAAAACTGTCCAAGATTCAGAAATTCAATAAATCTGGGGTTGGTGAGGAAGATGTTTATGTACCGGCAATGAAGTGGTTTGTATTGCATGCCTTCATAAGAAATTTACCTACTTTGAAAAAGTCATATATTTTTGCAGATATGAATAAGCTTTATATTTGTCAAATTTAAATTGGAATTTTGTTTTTCACAGAAACTTATTTTATTCTCATGATAAGAAAATTAATAAATCATTCTATTTTGCCAAGGTACTGCACCCTAATTTGCAAAGTAATGCTTGTATTTATCTCTAATTTTGTTTGCTTATCTCAGCTAATGGCTACCTCCATTACGATGTACTTCAAAAGTCCAATAGTTTCCTACCTTCAATTCCTATGAAGGCATATGATAGCGATCATTGCGCGGATAGAAATTAAGTTTGGAAAGCGATGGAGTAAGCTGAAGTGGAAAGAGGAGTTGTAATGATATTGAAAAGCATGTATGAGGATAACAGGAATTGTGTTAAGACAGAGAGTGGGAGGAAAGAGTGAAGCAGGGGAGTGCCCTTTCACCATTACTATTTGCAATGGTAATGGAAATGGTCATGAACATAGCGGCAGGAAATCTCGGGAAGGAGAGAATTAAAGCTATGATGTTTGCAACTGACTTGATGGTATGGGAGAGAAGGAAGAGGAAGTGCAGGAACAACTACAAGAATGGAATGAGGAAGTGAAAGAGTGTGGAATGAAATTCAGCATGGCAAAGTGTGGATTGATGGTAATAATGAGTGAGAGGGTAAGGCCTAGTAAAGCTATCAGGTTGAATGGAGTAGAGCTGAGAAAAGTACAGAACATGAAATATCTTGGAAGCAAAATTGAGTAGAAAGGTGGAAGTAGAGAGGATTTAATGAGAAGAGGACAGCAGAGAGAGTTGTTCTATAGGGGCCTAAGAGACCTGCTATGAAGAAGAAAAGTGTTTATTAAGTGTAAGTAAGTATTGTACGTTGCATACATTGTACCTTTTGTCACATATGCTGCAGAAACACGGACAGTGAATGTAAGAGAGACTAGGAAAGTGGAGGCCATGGGAATAAAGTTTGTGAGGAGCATGTTAGCTGTCACGAGGAGAAACAAGATTAGGAATGAAGTTATTCAGGAAAGAGTAGGGGTACAAGGAGTACATGAGATAGTAGAGGAAGCAAGATCGAGATGGTATGATCATGTAATGAGGATGGAAAAGGTAGGATGTCAAGAAAGAGGTGGGAGGAGCAGATAACAAAGTGTTCAACTAAAAGGAGGAGAATAATGGAAGTTAAGTCCTTTTCTTATTCACTTCCTCTTCAAGTATCGCCAAAATCTGAGCGTACAACAGTTTAGACTTAGTTTTAATTATCTTTTTCAAATAATGGTTACTCATTTTGTGACTGCTAACGACAAGTGCTAAACACTGGTGGACAACCACTTGAATGACTACTGGCTTCTTGTTGAATTTATGACTCAAGTAGTCCAATTGCTTTGTTCATCTAGTAGTACGTCATTTCCGCCTTCATCTTTACTCTTGTACATGGCGTCAGTGAGGTTACAACGTAGCCTACTTTATTCTGTACCATTTAACAATGTTTATACCATGCATAATTAAATATTAACACATTTAAGTTAGTACGTATGGTTTATCATTCTAAACCTTAACACTTCTAAATAGATCCAGCTAGTTATTTGCTCCAGCGGTGCATCTTTGCACTCCACCCATGTAAACTAGCCCTCTCACTGCTACCACTGGACAAAGAGGTAATGGCTACCTCTTGAAGAAAATTGACTGCTACAACCCAATCTTTCAACCTAGGTCTCATTCTATTGGAACTTTCTAAAAGGGGATTTTTAAAGATGTTATTTAAATACTATACAATATTAGCAGTTTTTAATTAAGTTTAAATAAAGTTTACTCAATAAAAGAATCTGCTTGCCATAGTTAAATCTGAAATTTTAAATAAAATTATAAAATAAATATAAATAATATAAATATTTTAGGGGATGGGACTTTAAAAGCCTCAAATATGTTGGCACTTAAGGATTTTCAAGATTCATGGATAAATGATATAAGATAAGTTTTTTCAAAATTTTGAATCATGATTTGTTTTAAAGCTCTAATATTGCTTATTGGTGGTTTAGCCCCAACATAATTATAGGAAAAAACTTAACAACCAGACCCCAGACCATTAATTTAAAACTTGTCTGAATGTTATATAATGGATGCATTCTAGCGAAAAATGTTAACGTTTAGTTACTGTTTATATTTTAAATTTTACTGTTATTTTCCTTTTTTTCCTTTAATGCTAAACTTTTTGTTATTTTTTTCCTCCAAGATTCAGATTTATAAAGTAATGGATCTGAGCCCTCTATAATTAAAATTTCTTTTAAATTTTGACTGTCTGGTGTGTATTCCACTTGTGATGGATGCGATGCTCCTTGTTTTCAGTTGCTCCAGAGCTTTGTCTGTTAGGATGTGTCATCCATATCCTGGACTATGACCTCACTTACACTGACAACATTGCATCATGGAAGAAGATCATCACAGATCATGGTGGACATGTGGAAGAGTCCTATGGTCCTGCAGTCACACACGTCATCTGTGAGAAACTCAGTTCAGCAGTGGCTCAGCAGGTGACACATCTTTTATCTTTCTTGTCAAGTAAATCATGTACAATTTTCAGCCTCTGGTCTAGTCATTTTAGTAAAATGCCTCCATCTCTAGGTGTCTACGAAGCTTTGATATTATCAATATTGATTCAAATTTTATATTATTCAATTTCATAATTCAAATCGAACCAAACTAGAAAAAACTCAATAAGGTTGTAGGCAGTTGCAAATCCCACAACATGCAAAATATGTTAGTATATTTTAATAATAATTCCTGTGAAGTAAGGTAAATGCTTATTAATTTACTACCCAATTGGCCGGAAAATAAGCAGCACTTTTCCCCCCAAAAACAACCTTTATAAAACCTTCGCACAGCCTCTAATCACACCCTTGGATAATACATAATATATAAGTTAACTTTTAGGTCTGAAGATATGTATTTAAATAGTTTATAAACTATAGACTAGGGTCCAAAACTAATCTAATGGTTTTTTTTTAACATCATAACTTTAGCAAATTTAACTAGGATATGATTTGATAGTTATTCAAAATTTGCAAATAATATTTGCTTCAAATCGAGATTAATAAATCTCATTAAAATATTCTAAATTAATAGAAAGAGCTAATTAAGGGACTGTCTATAAACTACGTCACAGTAATTTTTTTTCCTATCCCTCTCTTCCCTGCTTGTCACAATTTTGCTAACCCCTCCTTTCTAACATTACATCACAATATCATGCCCTCCCTCTCCAACCCTATTCTAATAGTATTTTTAATTGTAAAGCCTAAGTTAAACCCTTTAATCGAAATGTATTTGTATGTGTTCACCATGTTTGACAGTCAAAGTTGATGCACCAATTATTGTTGTTTGATTATATGTTTGCACACTCAGGTCTACTAACACAGAATGGCCCTGTAAGCTTTGTAATGTGATGTCACACATTATCTGAATCCCCTTTTCCCCCCTCGTCTCGCTAGGTCACACTGAGCACTCCCCTCTTCAGATATGCATATGTAGCTTGTGGACAGCTCCTAAAAACAAAGCTCTTGAACATCATACTTGTTTTATTTTTATCCAGGGTTCCTCTTCCTTGGGTTGTTTTTTTTTACTTCCGATTCCTCGCAACTTGATAAAATGTTGCAGGCACTGAGGGATGGAAAACGCTGCGTGTCTGGATATTGGTTGAACGATGTTCTCTTCAAGATGCAAGTTTTGCCGCCATGGATCGCTCTACATTTCCCAACTAACTTAAGGTGAGTACATTTGGATTATATATTTGAATCTTTTAGAATCTGTACTCTTCCATTCAATGCATACAATTTTTATGTAGATTTGGCATTGCTTTAAACCATTTTTTTTTCAGTATGGAGCAAAGTGTGAAGTTTTCCTTAAATACAGGAAGTTATTTTATAGAGTGATAGCTGCATTACAGAAAAAACATTGTGTTATAGAAAACATTAGCTAGATGGGAAAATATAGGTCAGGGTGTACTAGATACTAACCATAAATAAATAAACTATGAAAAATCACTTTCTGTTGAAATTTTGGTATATTTTATAATTCATTATTGTTATATATTTTCTAGATAGTGTTTTATATAACGAATCGATATTAATTAAAATAATAGATTGATCACAAAAAACAGGATAAACTGTATAAAGTATGTTCGGCCTATAAACTGTAAATATGTTTATTATTGTAAAATAACTTTATAATATTTTGTTTAGCTTATTTTCATTTTATGTAGTCCTTTATCTACTTTATTTCTTCTATTTATTATTTGTTCTTTGGATGTCTCCTGCCATTTTGGTTTGTGTCCTCTTGTTTTTGAGGGTTTTCCTCTGTTTTGGGAGTAGGAAGGCAAAAGGAGGGAAAGTCGTTTTTCAGTCAGTGGTATACAGGTCAGCATGGAGTCAAGTTCATATAGGGTGTCTGCCACAATGGTCATAACAAGTGCTAAACAAATAGTTTTCTGCATGTGGATTGGCTATTACTTGCATTAAAGTATCCCCGTTTAGCAATAAACCAAGAGAGTTTGATAGGTGCCGCTGAATTAACCCTCTGTTTCCTATTATAATTCATCTTGTCCACTACTCAATTGTTTTCCGTCCTATCACATCGCTATATAACTTTTTTAAAGCACTGTGTCTTATTGCCCGTTTGGGTTATACCCTTAGTAGAGGGAAAGTGGAAAACTATTTTGGAAAAACCACTTTTATTACACCCGACCGAGATTCAAACCTTGATCTACTCATCATCGGCAGTCTAGCCTACTGCGAGAGTAGTACGTTAGATCATGCAGCCACCGAAACGGGTTGCTTGATAACTGGACCAAACAGAGGATAATAATTGTGTAGTTGCAGTCGAGCTGGAAGCACACTGAGGCAGACTAGAGCAGTTGCTATTATAGCGTTAGTGGTGGAGTAACAATGTGCTGGTGTGGGGAATCAAAGAAAACACCACTCACTCTCTTGCTCTACCTGACAGTAGTCGTCACCGTGGTCCACTATCAGATATTGTGCAAAAGCTGTCTCAGGACATCGCTATCGATAAAAGACCCATATTTCGCTGATTGTGTTATATCCAATTTGCATAGTAAAAACTCTTGCTATGGAGATAACTACCAGTATTCTTGCATATTTACTAACAAACACAATTCTTATTACGTCATAGACAATCTATCTTAATAATTTGTAAAATTAGTCACACATGTAGATGTAAAGGTTGTCGAGTTAATATACTAAGGTTTAGTAAATACTGTAAATTTAATTTATCTATTAACATGTTTCTTTTAGGGTTGTGCGGGATCCTGAACTTCAAGAAAAAATTCAGGAAATTTGTTTTTTCCAAACTTGGGCGCGAAAAAATATTTCATGGTATTTTTTGGGCAAAAATATAAAACGTTATAATAAAGTACTGTCTATCAATGTTATGTTTGTATTTAATTTTCACTAAAGATATTAATTAATTAAATTTAAATTATACTTATCTTCTGTTAAGTAGATAAATACCCAAAACTTCAGTCGCTCCTATTAAATACCTATCCCTGAATAGAATTAAGAAACGAAAAACAAATTTATTGCAAAATAATGAATAAAATGGCTTTTAAATATCAAATTATGCATGAAATACACCTTCACAACACTTATTTGCATAGAAACAAATATATTACATAAATGTTATTATTAGAAATGGCATTCATTTGCTTTTGTATTCTAGATAATAATAGTTGGATAAACTAATATTTTTGGAATCCAACAGTGCTTTTTGTGATAGCTTTAGTAACTAAAACGTAAGAAGTAACCAGTTGAGAAATGTTTTTGTTATTCTTATGTACACGACTGTGTTTCAATTTTACTAGTTCAGATTAGTTTGAAAATTTTTACATTTTACCGTGGAAGTATTTATTAAAATTCACACAATGATTTTTTTAACAACATTTTTGGTCAGTCTTAAACTTTCTTTTTAAAATTGATTTATCTCTGTATTAATAATGCTTGATTAAAAATACACAATTTTAATAGGTGCATCAGGATTAGGTTTTTTGATTTATATTACATCAAAAACCTTACGTAACACTTGTTTGACAAATTTTATTAAGTTTTTATTTGGAAAACTTACAATTTAAATTTATTGTTCACACCTATAACTGCAAACGAATCAGAGTTTTTGTCCCTTTTCATCCCTTTTCATGACTCAATTTTTTTTTAAATATCTACCATTTCATTTAACTTTTGAAACTATCATATTATTTATATTTTTTGATTGGAATAAATGGGAAGGTTAAGACTAACATTATAAATTTAATAATAAATATAAACCTAAAGTGGAAAATTACTTTTACATTTTTCTCATCCCATGCTTTCATGGAAATCGTTATTGCCCGCTTGAAAATTTCCTGACGTCAAAATGTCATTCCCGCACAGGACTAGTTTTTTTTACAATATATTTATAAAACTTCCCAGACATCCGTAGCCTAGCAACTATGTCAGGGTATTTTTTTTAAATGCATTGAGCTTAGTTATCTTTTGTAGCGTACCTAATATTAATATTGGTTAGTGTTGATCAATATAATTTTACTCCTTTATAACTTTCTTCAGCGCGTGTGTATGTGAGATCCTATATATTATTTCTGCTGTAAACATCCCTTTTTCTCAACTAATACAAAGCCTACAGCGATGAATAAGGTATATATATATACTGGTATATAATATAAAAATAAACAAATTATCATAGCTTATATGGGCCTGGTCTTAGAACCTGAAGAAGTTCTGTGACAGAGAAAGCTTGTCTTTAAAATGTGTTTGTGTGTTTTTGAGTGCATTATATAAACACTTTCTACTCCAGTATCACTAAGGTAAGTGTGCTCCTATCCCTCCTAGTTTAAACCATGATTTAGCCTAGTGATTTATTACAAATAAACTTATTAAGATTTGAGAACTATACTAACTTTATTATTTTAAATCTTTTCAGAAATGATAAACCATGTAAACATTTGATAATCTCTATATCTGGCTTTCAAGATGATGATAAATGCAGGGTTGTTTTCATGATTGAAAGCATTGGTGCCAAATACACTGCTTACTTCTCCAGTCAAAACAACATTTTGGTGTGCCGAAAGTAAGTTTGTACAGTATTGGAATTTTAAATCGTGGATTATCAAATTTAAATATAGTTAACATACTAAACTTTTTTTGCTCTGTAGATTTTTTATATTAATTCTTTTAAAAATTCTTGCTGCTTAAAATGGGATAAATTTAAGTGGTTTAATGCTAGGAGCAGAAACATTATGTCAAAAATTCTTCTTTAACCTTTTGATTCTAGTCACAATCTGTTATAGTAACCAATTCAAACGTTACTCTACTTTTTATTTTATAGATGATTTTGGGTCGAGGGAAATATATATACTGAAGTGAAGTAACTTTTACTTGTTATTAAAATGTTAATAAGACAAATATAAAAGTGCAGTTGGTAATGATCTCATTTTTTACCTTCACAGATGACAAAGAACAATATCTGATACTGATAACATATATTTCATTTTTTATATGGTTAATTTACATTTAAATCAACGAACCTGTCCAAAACTCACAGTTAAAGAGCTAAGTAGTCAAATTAGTGAAAAGATGTAATTTTTTATTTTGTGCAAGTATTATGAAATTTAAAGTGGCTACAAAGAACTTTATATAATGTTTTGATTGCCATTTCTAATTTGCCAAGTGAAAGTTTGAAAAAAACTAGAGATGGTTAGAATCCTATATTTCTTGAATCCGAATCTTCAAATTTTGAAGCTTTAAAAATGTACAATTTTGGTTAAAGGGAAGGTATTTAAAATTTAATTTACAATTAAGTTGTTTAAGGTTTGGTGTTACTAACAAATGATATTTTTTGTTGTTATGTTTATTATGTAAATTAATTAAATCAATTTTTTTTTTTTTGTGATTTTGTTACTTTCACAACCTCAGGGCCTGGATTCACTAAAGGGAGCAAATAGTTGCGCCGGCGCAAGTTTGAAAGATGCGCCCAAATCCTTATTCACTA
>CABFWB010004235.1:0-18114 GCA_902151455.1 Timema bartmani
CATCTAAATGAATGATAAAAAATAGCTTTTAAATGGGAATTAATTTTCCAAAATTTATATCACCAATGACATCATAAACAGCCTTTATATTGGTAATGGATAGGGGTTTGGGGAGGGGGGTGGAAGCTTTTAAAATTGTGTTAGTGCTAATTTCCACTTTGACGCCAATGGGGTTTTGGGGTTTCCAGTAAAACCATAAAATTGTCCCAGTTTGAGAGGAAAATATTATAGTAAGACTATTTATGCATCATCTTTGAGTAATAAGGACTTACGACCAATTAAATAATATACAGTTTAAATATATATGATGGGCCTATAGTATGAATCCTAGAATGTATGAAAAGGAGGTATAGCAAAAAAAAGCCTTCCCCTCCCTATATAGCCCTTTCCCCCTATTCTTTCTGAAGGGTCTTACATGTAACAGCCTGGCTGATAGCATTACGATGGTAGACCGCTTGACCAAAAGTGGTTATTCCCCTCTTCAAAATTCTACCTGAACTAATCCTTTCTTCTCTCCCGCACATCACAAATCATCCAGGATCCTTGAACCCAATGGTAATGAAACTTCCCTTCTCCTCCACACCCTCTCATCAGGGTATAAAAATACCATCCTGATGCTTTGTGGTATTCTCTGATGGGTATAGCCAAACTTCCCTTCTCCTCCACACCTTCTCATCAGGGTATAAAAATACCATCCTGATGCTTTGTAGTATTCTCTGATGGGTATGTCAACATTCCCTTCTTCCCCACACCCTCTCATCAGGGTATAAAAATACCATCCTGATGCTTTGTAGTATTCTCTGATGGGTATGTCAACCTTCCCTTCAATCCCCTACTTTTAAACGTACATAAAGCTCAGAGGTTTATAAGGAATTCTCAATCAGGGAGACTCTTGTCAACCTTTGAAAATACACTCACTCTCTATGAAAAGATACCACCTCTCACCAACCTTTACCTCCTTCTATAGATCTATATATTATTATAGTCATTCTACATTGATCAAAGTTAGAGGACATAGCTATAATACTACATTGATCATACCATACATCATATTTAAACCACATAACATAACATAACATAACATAACATAACATAACATAAGTCATTTGACTATCATTAATTGATTACAGATAAACATCATGTATAGTACATATTTATAATTTATTCTACTATAATTGATTGATTACAATCATATTACCTGCATGATAGAGCGATGCCTCTTACTTATAAAACATCTTATTAGAGGGCTATATCCTTCCTATAAGACTTTTGATCATCAATCACTGATTAGAGTTATACATCGTAAGTGATTAGTGACATCTTAATTATGGCACATCTGATCACACCTCATTGATCGAGTTGATCATCCTTCATTTATCAAAGACATTATTTATACCTCGTAGAGTCATGCATCTTCCCTATTAGAAATTTTTTCACCTTTCATTCACCACACCAAACGTTTTAGGATTCATACCAACAATATTATATATATTGAGCTTTTTATCCCCAAGTGCAGGGTATTCCCAGTTAACGTTTACCGATTCAAGCAATAACGTTCTAGGCCTGGTCTCGACAGTTTTGAACCATTCCACTAAACAGTTTGTATTATATCCCTTAGAGAAAAACTCCTGGTTCGTACAAATAAGCTTTAATGGTGCAGACGAAGTTGTTTTGGGATGTAGGTTGACTGAAATTTGAAGACTATCATCGTTAAAATGGTTGGTTATTATTTTAATGGCTCCTTATATAATGTTTCAGGGTGTCGTACAGTTATAGTCATAGAGTATGCATCCAGCCCTTCACGATGATGCAACTTTCCTTCTCATACATTATGCTCAGGTGTGTTTTTTACCACAGATCTGTATACTGACACTGATCGTATCTTTAAACGTATCTTTAACTTTATCGCTCCTAATTCTGCAATGTGTCTAACTTAGATATCTCTCTCATGACTGTTACACAGGAATACCATCATAGGTCTAGTGATGAAATTACCAGGCTCCACAGGGGCCAGGCCCCACCCAAGTTTTCCAAATTATTTAACATGAAAACTATTTTTTTCTTTCTTTTTATTCTCTAAAATATTGAGAACAAACATGAATATGAAGTTAAGCACCATTTTCTACACGCAGTGAATTATTGGACTCGTTATACAGTTTTCCAGTCAAGAATAATTCATTCCTTGCTCCGAACATCACGTGAGGTCTGTATCAGCGCTCTAGTGACTGAATATAGATGCTGAGAGGGCCAGCTCTAATAGGCCCTATCAGAGAAGCCACACCCAGTGTGAGATGTATATCTATGTTAATCCTCCTACCATTGAGGTGCCAGCTTTGCACTAGCAAATGGGGCCAGCCTGAGCGGGCCTGTTATACGATAAAGATGATCGATAGTTTGTTTTTGCGTTTATGTGTTTGTGTTTTAGTATGTGTTAAGACCTAAGAAGTAAGATGAGGCGTGATAATTATTGATTAAAACCAATAAAGTAGATAGATTATTTTTAAAATAATCCGTTTTCTTCGCCAAAACTGCAAGCAAACTTGAAATTAAACGGTTAGGAGCACATCAACCTAATGACTTTACATTTATGAAGGTGGGTGGCAAGAAAAAGATAACTTTTTTAATAATTGGTTTGTTAAACTATTTGTAGTTAGCTGTGAGTGAAAAAAAAAAGTTTTTTTTTGTTTTTATTGTTTATTATTTTGTGGTTAGGAATAATTGTTGACGATGGAAGGCTGTAAGAAAATTAAACATTTAAATTAAATAATTAAAAAACATAAGGAATTTTCATTTCATTTGGAAAATACATGTAAGTTTAAAATATTTATAACAGTAAATATTGCACCAAAGATATATCCCGCGGTCAAAATTTCAGTCCAAAAACACAATGAACAGGTGTCAAAAAATAGGCATATGGAAGCAATAGTGTGTGTGCTAACCACCTTTTATTAAAACTCCCCTGTCCTGAAGCATTAGGGCATGTGTAGTTTTTAATACTTTCATGTCTTAATGCAATAGCTCAAACTGTATTAGCAAACCTTTAGTCATTTACAAGTTGGTTCAACTCAAGTTTGTAATCTAACTTTACAACAACAACAAACTATTTTATTTAAAGTTAATAATTATCGTTGACAAATCCTACATTTAAACAGCTCTAATAAACCTTGTTAGTATTAATTCAAACAGTTAGTGAGTTGTTGTTTAATATGTCTTCTGGGTAGAACATTCTGGTGGGCCAAAATTAGTCATCACAACTTTTCGGTATATCTTCCTTTAAGAATCTACAAATCATTGCCTCATATAAGAAAGTCCGAGAAGGATGCTTTGAATGCTTTGAATATAATTGTGAGGTACTAAAGCTCCATAATATAGGAGCAGAAATTCCTAGACACCATAAACCAAGAGGGTTTATTATGTTCCTGTCCAGCAGTAGGAGATCAAAAATGGGTGGAGGAAAATACAAATTACATTCAATGTGTGTTGTGACTCCCCTATAAAATTTCATCATTCAATCCACAAATATACATTCTATGCCTCTTTACTAGTTAACTTTCATTTACTGGGCATCTAGCTCTTAAAGAAAAAGTAACAGAAAAAACTATTTTGTACGAGTTACTAAAAAGTTAGTACAATCTACAAAATGATTTTATCAAATATACCATACTTTTTTTTTGCGTTGACAGAAATACACTGTTGAGTACATTTTTTTAAACATTACAAGACTATTTTGTAATGTTTACACAATAGTATTTAGTTGTTATACACAATTTTTCTAGGCCTGGACAAATATGTATTTGTATTTGTATAAAGAGTTTTTTTTGTAGAGTTATTTATTTTTTTGGTTCTAATATAATATTTATTGATATTAGGAAACGTTTGTTACTATTGTGTATTATTTGGTTTTGTAAGTACAGCAAATTTCTTACTGTGATCTTTCTGGTTTCGTTCACACGTGATCTGAAGTTAGAACCTTGGACATAATTATGAAATTAAAAAATGTTCCTAAATAATTTCTTAGTTCCCCCTCAAATAAACTATGCTACATTTATTGTTCTACCCACCTTATTTCTACCTAATTAGTGAAGATTACAGATAAGATGGATTGGTCCCAAGACGTGAAGCAAATAGTTCTTTTTTACCTCAGAGAGAATGAACATTTAATAAAGAGAAATATAAGGAACGGTTGCCAATTAGTTTGGTATGAATTGTGTAATATTTTATATAATTATTGAATTGGTTTCAAGTTTGTTACTCTGTATTATAATAATTAAAAAGGGATAATGTCTTATTTTATATTATTTGTTTGTTCGCTACAATTAGTGTGATATTTTATATAATTATTGAATTGGTTTCAAGTTTGTTATTCTGTATTAAAATAATTAAAAAGGGATAATGTCTTATTTTAGAAAACAAAAGTTCTGGTTTTTATAGTTTTTTATTTTTATTAGATAAACAGTTTTTTAATAGATATTTCACACGTTGTAGCTTTTAATAAGAGCCCGACTATTGCGTTATATGCATGATAGTTCCTGACACGTGAGATTCATAGACTCAACCTACACGGCTCCTCGTCAGGAAGGCAAGTGAAGAGATGCGTACCTTGAAGAAGGTATATCTAGCGACATTTCCTTCTCAAAACTTCCCAAAAGAAAAAAGGTGTGGTCATTCAGGTGCGTTTCTGCTTACAAAACTGAGTTGGCTTTTCAAACAGAGACGTAGAAAGATGTCGCCATACCTTGCAACTTAACAGCTTAACACAAATAAATCTTACTACCCGCTCGCGTTTATAATATCGTAATTTTGAATATAGATGTAAATAATAAATTATAGAGATGTGTAATTCCATATCAATACAATTGTAATCATTTACACAAATATATCCAATGTTCTATCAGATTTTTATTATTTTTTGAAAAGTATTAATTTTAAATGATTTAATATTTAGAGAAGATTTTTTTGATACTGTTATCTATTCAGGAGTTTAAACTGGAGAATATCTTTAACTTGCGGATGAACACGTGATATCACCGATATTTGTTAGGAAAACAGACCAATAAATCGATGGTTAGTGTTCGAATGATTCTAAATCATGAGGTAAACGCTAATAAGCCTGAAGGGTAATCAGATGACCCTATCGGCAAAATGTCGAACTCTAATCTGATTACAGGGACGAAACATGTCAAGTTAGTGATTGGTCTAATAGTGATGGGCAGTCGTCCTACCACAACTGCCCTTGAGGCGAGTTGAAATTAGATTATTATATCTAGTCCGTGTGGCCTTTATGGACACACATACATTGTTTAGAAATTTGCTCCATAAGAGTTCGAAAACATTGATTGGTTATATATTACTCTAATTCAAAGGAAATATTAATGCAAACAATATTTTTTTTACTTAGAATAAAATTAAAATAAAATTAGATATTTCGTAATTTCACTAAGTAGATGGGAAACATATTTCCACCCAAAAACTTTAGGAACAAACACTTGATATTGTAACCTTAAGGTGGGGATGCAGGGAACTCTTGTTGGGGCAATTCTTTTGCAGTTTTTATAACAAAACATTTGGTTGTTGAAAATAAATCAAATATTACTTCTATACAAATATATTCACAAGGTGACCTCAACAGTGGTTGAATATCTCTCAGGGCTCTCCTGGAATTTAATAACTTTTTTTCTTCATTTAAAAGTTTCTCATCTAATGGCGCTATGATCATGACCGCTACTCAACAACTGTTGATATCACCACGTGAAGAAAATTAACCTCTATGTCACTTTGTTTTATTTTAGCAAAAAAAAAGTTTTGCCATAAAAACTCTAAAAAACACTGACCTTTTTTTGCGTTCCCTACATCCCCACCTTAAGGGCATTACTACCACTCGCAACTCTAGAGCTTCGCATGGATACATGACTTCAGCTTTATTACGGTAGTGTACGAATATTTAGGGTGTGTAACATTTCACAGAAGAAAACTCTTTTGAATGGTGAAAAAAAAAATTTCTGTACATATGGCCTTAATGCTCACCACCCTTAACCCCAAAATTATACCACATTTTAATGGTTATAATATATCTATCCTATTATTTTATTATTAGGCTATTATTTTATTTGGGATTCAATAAAAATTTCCGTCATGTTACACTTCAATATTTTGGTTGATTTAAATACTTTGATTCCTCGAACAAAGTTATATTCCATTAAAATATATCTTAGTGTTTACATATTTTAGTTAGTTCCATTTTCATACATAGCCTATATTTCTTATTTACATTTATAACATTATTGGGATTGTAACGTCTTATTATAAAAAACATATATTAGAACTACTATTTCGATTCTAGGGAAGCCGCAACGCTGGGTGTACGTACTAAACGTCAAGATCATCTAAACCAATTTGGTTGTTTCGGAGAGATCAGGACTTCCAGCTGAATATACTGGGAGTGGCTTTCCCTGAATACTTTCACAATCTCCCTTTACGTAAATGCGGGTACATTTACTCTTAGTGTTTTCTTGCTCCTCCCTATAACATCAGCGTGACTAAAAAACGTATTCACGGGACAAGTAGTAAGACGCGTAGGAAAAAAAGACAAAATCAATTTAAACAAATTGGTGAATACAGGATTCATTTTGTGGACTCACTTATGAATATATACTTTCAAGTAATAAGATATGATACTTTGGTGATTGAATAGTTTAAGGCATACCTTTCGTAATGAGAATGGAATGACTAGGAGATTGGGGTTAGAATCCCATTCGGGTGTACTGAAGGTTGTTTTTGTTAAATGATTTTTCACTTTTCATCCCCTGAAATACGGATACACATCCTTACAATTCAATCATCCTCACTCGTAACCCATTAACGTAAAGTCCGTTCAGCGTAGGAATGGTTTTCTGAAAGGCCTTTTTCCCTACCAGAAAGCTATTATATAGTAGGATTTTGGTAAGAGAAAAGACCTTTCAGAGAGTGATTCCTACCGTGAATGGAATATAGTTAGTACATATGTGTACAGCCCGAACTGGTAGTAAGATGAGTACTATGATGAAAGTTCGGTTCACACACAAAATGATAAATATATATCAACAGTTAAAATAACTAAACTTAATTCAGTTACACATATAGCCTAGTAAGTGTTTTTAATTAGAGTCTGTTTTCATTATCACTCATTATGTACAGTTTTTATCTAACAGATATTTTGTTTTGATAAAAAAACACAATTAGAAGCACAGCCAACTATTTTAGTATAATTTTCATCATAAGTCTGAAAACTATCTGGAAAATATTTTAGTGGTTTTTTTTTCACGCCACGTATTAATTTCCTTCCATTTAATTGTGCTGGAGGGTTAAGGATGAGCAGGGAATAATTTAGAGGAAATGTAGCCATGATTTCATGAAGGGAGTTTAGGAAAACTATTTATAAAAAGGACTCTCAATACATAAAGTTGGGATTTGAACTCTGACCACCTTGTCACCGTCAGTTCAGTCTTTTGTTAGTGAGATGCCTTTGACCTGATTAGACGAGCCTGACGTTAAGTCTGCTTGTCCACTAATGCAGGTTATTGAATATTGATTTTACATAAGAGACATAGCAAATTAATATCTAAGTGTGTCTGAAGAATAGAGTTTAACTGTAATTTACATTACTCAAAGCTCGAAGGTAAGTGGATAGGAAGATCTGCTGAAATTAGAGTTCGATCCCAAGGTAGGTGTGAAAATATATAATTATTTAGCTTATTTATGAATTTACCATCTCAATATATGTTGTGTAGATGTTAAGAATATTAAAGGTTAAGTTATAAATATGTTGTCCTTAGTAAAATATAGAGGTGTTTTTGGCTTTCATCTTGAATAATTTCACCCCACAATCTATTTCCTCTCTACGCTCACTTAGATACCTCTCAATTAAAATAACTTAAGTACCTACTTTATTCTATTTCAAGATATTTAAGTTTCTATTAATGGTTATATGTTTACTTTATTTAAACCTAAATATCAAGAGTTATAGTAATTAGTTTCAGATTATTTTGTAGATCTGCTCTTCAACACTTCCGCTTATTAGTAGAAAAAGGTCGTGTTAAGTAATCATATCTAAAATGTTACGGAAACTCCGCATGTAATTTCTAGCTCCCTTGTTTAAAAATGGAGATATTTACGCAAAACTCGTAATATAATATGTGGAATGAAATAATATACACTAGTAAACCCAACCACAAAGTACGCTAGGCTTACGTAAAACATTTTTTGACTCCCGGTTTTATATTTTATAATTTTATTTGTAAATAATTAAATTTCTCATTTGTAGGATATATTTGGACCAATAAAAAAAAGATTGATATTGAGTATTCAAAGGTCAAAACTTCGTATTAAAATTTTGACTTCCAAATTAAGTTTTCGACATTTTATTAAGGGTTGTACATATATTGGCTATCGCATTGCTATTAAATTCCTCATTTATAAGTATTGACCAATAAAATAGCTAAATATTGACTCTAAAATGATAAGAGATAGATTATCACTTTATAAATATTTCTCCTAAGAGGTTAAAGGAAAAAGAACATAAAATTTTAAGAGACTTACTCATTTGATTTATCAATGGCATTAGAGAATTATTGCGTTAAACTTAGTTATTATCTCTGTACAACTAAAGCTCACAAAATTGTATTAATATATTTGCCAATATCTCAGAAACTGTTGCTTTTATAAAAATATATTTGAAAAAAGTTTTTATTTTTAATAGTACTACAATTTTACAATGATAAGTTATTTAATATCTAAAATAGTTGCGAAGATATGGAAATATTCGCTACTGTAAAGTAACCCTAAAAGTCATTTTCATGGTAAAATGAAAATAGCCATTTTATTTATAATTTTAATCCACGCCTAGATACGAATTCTAATCAAAATCGATACCACCGAATTTGAGAAAATATATTTTTTCTCTTTTCACCCTTTAGTAGTAAACTGCTCTTAATTTTAGGGTTAGGCAGACACACAGAAAGACGGCATTGAAAAAACCCATGTTTAGGGTTCGGGGGTGGGTGTAGGTCATGAAATGTTGATGTTCATCAACATTTTGGGTTAGAATTTTTTTTTACGGACGTAATACTTTACATTAAGTGTTTGAAAAGTTATATATATATATTTGCATATTTGCGTATAACGTGAAAAATATTGGTTATATAAAATATATATTTTAAGTAAAAGATGTTTATTATAAATAGATCTAAATGTATGCAATGATAGGTAATTTCATACATGAGTAAAATTAAAATACACGCATCAGACCGGAGCCCTTAAAACATCTTGACGAATAATTGAGGGTAGCCATTTGGTTTGTAATATTGATCAAAGCTTAGAAATTAAATTTAATCAAAATGATTAAAGCCGATTTTGATAAAATCGATTTTTTCTCTTTCCGCAACTAAGGAAACTACCCTTAATTTTAGGGTTGGATATCCAATTCCAAAAACCCCTCGGGGCAACCCTATGAAAACTCTAGATACCAAGTTTTAGCCTGATTAGTAGCATAGTTTAGGCTCTAGTCCAAGATACAGACAGACAGAAGCAAATTCAAAAACAACTTGACATTCATCAAAATTTCGAGTTAATTTTTTTGACGATCACAATACTTTCTCTACCTGTAAGATAGCGAGAAGGTAAAAATAGTTAAAAACAGGTCAATAACAACTTTAGATCAACGTTTTTAGTAAACATTTTCTTAACAAGGGTCATTAGTAATTTAATATGAGTGTATTGAAATAGGGAAGGTTATTTTATACGGAAGTTTGCTGGCATTAGTGTGGAGAGAGAGTGGAAAATGGAATTGATACATTATATGTTTAAAATTGGCCCAAATTCCCCGTCCAAGATTATCGTATCAACCTCTCCATTGCCTGCAATCCATAATGGTACCTTATACCAGTGTTTATCAGCGCTTTATTGATGGAGGACCAACAAATGGAAGCTCTACCAACTGTGGTACCACTAGGGAGTAAGATAAGCAAGGTTGAAATTCGTATAGGAAGATCATTACTTTAGGTAATTCCTTTTTAGGACTGCAAATACAAGTAAAGATTAATTTGTCAGATTAAAAGTTAAAAAAAAAAAATTTAATTGCATTGAATTAATAATAGACCTAATAATTGTTAGATTACTATTTTTTATATTTTAAAACTTAGCTTTTGATAAACAATTGCTCAGATTTTTCGTTTTAAGGTTAATACATCTTTCTTTTTTTATGTAACTTGTTTCTACCGAGGAAATAAAATAGAGCATAGTATGAATAGGCCTATATTTTAATAGATAATCTTTTACACCACCATTTATTTGTCAACATTCTTTTTAATTCATTACAATTACCGTACTAAGCTTGGTGGGATCCTGAGGACCACTGGATGGGCCACAACGGGCCCCAATTAGAGTCACATTACCTTAGACCATGTGACCAGAGGCATTCACTGCTGGTAACAACTGTCAAGTGTAAGCAGAAGGGTGGTACTAAAGCCGTGGTGTCACTTGTGTGGTTTATATCCGCAACAGCTACAACAGTAACATCTCTCGGCAGTTGTAGACATTGTAAGGCAATGCTGACAGGTCCTTCCTCCTTTGTTTGAATCTCTTCTCGGGTAATTAACAAGCTAGCATGTTTCTAAAATATACAACGAAGAAAGCTTTGTTCTCAATTATTGTGAGTGAATCTTTATTATAAATTTATTAAACTGAATAATATTTTAAATAAAAAACTTTCTTGTAATTGTTAGGGTCAATCACTCGGAAGCGGTTCAATGTCAAACGTCCAGGAAAAGTGAAAAGCCTGAAGTGTAATTTAATTCACTGACCTGTGGAGAGCCTGAAGTGTGATGTTAGCCATTGATCATAGAGGATCGGAAAAATGGCAAAAGGAGTACCCTCATTGATTTGAATCAAATACGATTAAATATTCAAATGGGGTAAGAAGTTTCCCAATTAAAATGGGATATAAAACAGTGGAACACAAAATTCCAACCAAACTAACGTAACCTCATCCTCTCGTGTGATTCTCAAATGTAAAAAATCAAATGAAAATAGAACCAAATGGTGCAGAAACTAAATGAGGCAAAAAAAAAAAATGGGGCTAGAACTATATGGCGTACAAATAAAATGAGGCATAACATCAAACGGGCAGGATTTCAATATTTTGTTTATTTTATCCCCAAGGGAAAAGGATTGCAACATTATGATGATGACATATAAGGTCAATGACCTCAAGGAAGGAGGGCAGAGGGAATGGAGACCTATATTTAGCATTCAAGTGCCTTGAAAAAAGGTCACAAGGTTAAAGGTCAAGTAGCTGGTGTACCATTCTTCGTACTTTATTATTTTTAGTATATAGAATTAACCACTGGGAATAGTAACTAAATCTTAAATTATGTTTATATATTAATATTCATTGGCTTAAATTGTGATATAAAACACGAAAATAGGCTGACTATGTCAGAATAAAGATATATTTGAACATATATTTACCGTTTACCGTTTTCACCCCGTCAAACAGGTTTACTATCTTCAACTAGTTTACCAATTTTGCACTTCTTACAACTTTTTTACCTTTTTAGCCTCATTCCCCTAAAGTAGTAAACTATTTTCTTTTTTTTTCCCTTATCGCCCTATTAAAACTTTTTACTACGTTTACCTTTTACTACCCTGTCCACCTCTGATTATATTTTAATTCCATCAATCTTTTTAACCCTTCTAGCCTTTTTGGCACTTTTGCGGCTTGTTAATATTTTACAATTAATTTTCCCCCCTTTTAGCTTATATAGGCCTACCCTTTTTATGTTTAATAGACTTTGTGCCCTTTTTCCCATTGTACATTTTTTGCTATTTTTTTATCATTATTTGATCAGTTGTGTCTTTTTTGCCCTATTTGATATTTTGGTCTTATTTGCATATTTTAAATTTGTTTGCTCTTTTTGTCTCATTGCCCTTTTTGATTAGATTTAATTTTAATTCTTTTTACCATTGTTGGCCTTTTTGCCCTTTTTTACACCTTTTTACATTATTACCTGGCTTAGCATTGGATAAATACTTTAGGGTAGAAAGAATAAAAAGTAAATATAATCAAATTTAATAAAGTGTACAGTGGGTCAAAATGGAGGGTAGAAAGGGTAACAAGTTAAAAAGGGTAAAAATAGGTAGAATAGGTAGATCAAAATTTAAAAATTCTGATTTTAAGGTCCACATGTTTGTGCACAGGGGCTACTAATATTTAAATTTCTCACCTCTACGTCTTGTAGATATTACACAACGTTCATGCTAGTCAGACAGACAGATACACAAACTATTCATTTTATTAATATAGGTAATAGATATTCTCTGATTGTCACCTCCACCTTCATTCCACCTACTTACTAGGCTGCAAGCCATCACCATTATACTCATCTCTATTCCCACCTGTGTGAAATGTCTCAAAGAGTATCATCCCCATCTAACCAGACCTTCATCTCTATTCCCACCTAGTGTGAAATGTCTAAAAGAGTATCATCCCCATCTAACCAGACCTTCATCTCTATTCCCACCTGTGTGAAATGTCTCAAATAGTATCATCCCCATCTAACCTGACCTTCATCTCTATTCTCACGTGTGTGAAATGTCTCAAAGAGTATCATCCCCATCTAACCAGACTCTCATCTCTATTACCACGTTTGTGAAATATCTCAAAGAGTTAGCCCCCATCTAACCTGACCCTCTTCTCTATTACCACGTTTGTGAAATATCTCAAAGAGTTAGCCCCCATCTAACCTGACGCACTTGACGATATTCTACCAGTGAAACCTCCCGACGTAATTCAAGGAACAACTATGAGACCCACGCTCTTTAACAAGGGAACGTGTTGTGTTTATGTTACATGTGTTATGTATGGTCATGTTTGAAACCAGACTCTACCATAATATGGTTCACGTTACCATAGATCCTGCTCGTTCAGGAAAACTCTCTGGGAACGCCCGATTCGAGTATTACTTTACAACAGATGTCGAGACTAGTACAGTCCAAGTGCGAACAAACTGGCTCCTTGGGGAACCTCATTATAGAACTGATTACTGTTTGCGTAGATATTCAACTCGAGCACCTGGGACTGCACTAGAAGTGAATATGAGAAGAATAAATTTGTAATTTACTTCGATTCAATATAATATTTCAAAGATGGCGGGATATTGTATTAAACACATTGATTCAGAATTCACGAGCGTACCAGAAGCACGCTGAAATCTATATTTGTTTAGTAGTTACAAACATGTATATATTTATGCATTAATACAGGGTGAGCCAAAAGTCACGCAATCCAAAGAAATAACTTATATTTTGTGCCATATAATATATACATCTAATGTAAACCAAACAATAAACCTTAAGACCATCACAGAAGGTGTTGAAATTGTGATCCTCCTTCTCTGTAACACAAATTCCCTCGTTTAACCATATTTCTTGAGACACAAACGAATCATTGCCTGGGGTATGGTTACAATGCACCTCTTGATGTTGGTTTGAAGTTCAGCCAAGGTTCAAGGGCTGTTTGCATACACTGTCTGTCTTAAGTTTCCCCACAGAAACAATCAGGTAGCGTTATGTCTGGGGAACGAGGTGACCACAAGACCTTAGAAAACACACGATCACCATAAAACTCAGCCATAATTTTCATAGGTGGAACTGGCTGTGTTTGCAGTGGCTCCATCTTGCTGAAACCAGAAATCACGTTCTTATACCTCCAGTAATGTCATGGTGGAATTGGCTGTATGTGCAGTGGCTCCATCTTGCTGAAACCAGCAATCACGTTCTTATACCTCCAGTAATGTCATGGTGGAACTGGCTGTATGTGCAGTGGTTACATCTTGCTGAAACCAGCAATCCCGTTCTGTCTCCTCCAGTAGTGTCATGGTGAATCTGGCTGTGTATGCAGTGGCTCCATCTTGCTGAAACCAGAAATCACGTTCTGTTTCCAGTAGTGTCATGGTGGAACTGGCTGTGTGTGCAGTGGCTCCATCTTGCTGAAACCAGCAATCCCGTTCTGTTTCCTCCAGTAATGCAATAAACTTCGTAGCAAATTCCTGATAACATTCAGCACTAACAGTTTCTCTAAATAAAAGAGGACCCACCCCCCTGCAACGTGAAATTGCACACCACAATCCAATCTTCTGACTGTTTAAAGGCACCCCATGGAGAACGTGTGGATTTTCAGATCTCTAAAACCTGCTGTTCTAAATGTTTACATAACCACTTGAAACCATTCCATGGCCTTAAAAATAATGTTACAAAAATGAATACTCGCTCTGCTCGTGAAAAAATCATCTTACACTTTCAAATGCTGCACTCAACTGACTAGACCTAGTGTATGTCTCAAGGTCACACGGCCTGCACAACATTACAGAGCTGCCATACATATAAGCAACATATTCATTTGCCATGGTCTTCTGCGAGAAATATCCTTGGAAAAACATGGTTTCGCGACCCTTGGATCATTCTGTATAAATTGGTATGTATATGTTTATATACAGTATATATATGCATATAGATGTACGCATACACCTTTTAGAAATTGTCGCTAGCTTGTTAATGGAGCTGGTACCTGTTATACTAAATCAAATGTTTTAGAATTTGGGCTTCTTGTATTGATTTCACCCACTTATATATTATTTACTATTCATAAATGACAAAATTTGAACTATTTACTTGTTAATATAACTAATAGGTTATATATATATATGTGTGTAAATATTAATCTCTTTCTCTTAAATAAACACCCCTAAGGTTGGTTTTTATATGATTTTTATAAATCCAAAGCTGCGCATGCAATCAGCCTTTCGGCTGGTTAGTGCTGCCGGCACCATCTGGTAGAACTCTCATCTACTAGGGGTATTCAGAAAACGTTGTGGTTCCTAGCTGTCTTCCACAAGGAATTTCTAAGAGCCAGCAGATTTACTTCCCCTCCGAAGAAAGTTGTGCAAAAGATGTTTTTTTTCGAGAGAAATCCTTTGACCTGGGCTTTTACATTGGGTCCTAAGGCTAGCTTTTCACAGTTTCAGCGAGTTCGATATATATTTACTATAGTATAGGGTTCAAACGACATGCATGTCTTTTTTTTAAACTGTAATTTAATTTATATCGTTCCTGAATATTAAATAACCCCCAAGTTGGTAGAACTAATACACGGAGCTCAAATTGTATAGTGCCCAATTAACACAAATATTTTCGATTGATATTTTATGATTTTAGCGAATCTTTTGAGTTACTATCCACTCAACTCCATGCAAATAATTAAACGTTTTGACATGGTAGAAATTGCTCTAGCATCTGTGAAAATAATATATCGACATCAATCAATAGAGTAAACATACAATATAGTGTGTCCATCCGAGGTTTGATCCTACTCCCCGGAAGAGAAAAGTGATTGATCGATATTAATAACATTTTACTTTTCATTTAAAGTGATGGTTATGGACTTGACCTTTGAATATATTAAATTAGTTTTAGTAGCTTGTGAAAGTGTTCTTCGTACTATGTTTTCACTATCTCTATCCTCCTTGCTCCTTTAACTTGACTGTGGACTCCTAATAATTAATGAAAGAACAGCTTTTGTCCTCCAATTGGTGGCACTGAAAGAGATACGTTCAGAGCCGATGTTACGGCTATTCAACTAATCTCAGACCAACTAACATAATCTAACAATGTCTATCAATTTATTTTAAACATATTTCTAAATAATGATATTTTAAAATATACAGCACAATGTGCTGTTCGTTTATCTTTAAAGATAGATAGATAGATAGATAGATTATTATTGTCACACTTGGCGTGGCCTACAAGCCGGTGCCAAGGTAAGACTGCCACCATTCATGATAAATAGAATGTGCATTGGGGTATATTTTTACTTTCTCATCTCAAGATAAATTATTGAGATAGTGAAAGAAGTCTATCGCTGGATTATGATGAATCTTTATGTTTTTTGTGAACACAAACCCAAAAAAGTGGATTTTACAATTATGTCTGTCTCCATTTCTGTCTTTGGAAATGGATTCTAAGCGGTTTGATGGATTTTGTTCAAACTTGATATTTAATTTTTTTTTCCTTAAGCTTTCAATTAAGGGTAGCTTTCTGATTAGTAATTTTTGTGACTTCCAATTTTTCCGACAATGCCTTTAACGATTTTGTTTAAAATGTATATCTACGATTTGATTGACATGACAAATATCACTGCATAATTTGTGTTTCTGTTGTGTGGGTAGTTTACTGATGGGAATTTTTGAAAAATTAAAATATTTCGAAAATATAGCAACGATTTTGTTCAAAATGTGTGATATGACTAATAAACATGTATAATTATTTTTTGGGGTGGAAACTCATTTATTAGTAGTTTACTGATGAATGATTTTCCAAACATTTAAATTATTTTTTAAACGGCCCTAACAATTTTGTTACAAATGGTTGTCTGGGGAATGTCTGACATGACAAATAAGCTAACACTGTTTACTTAGTTTCGGGTATAAATTCTATAAAAGGTATTTAGCTGATGAGTTATTTTTGAAAAACTGAATTAATTTAAACATGGTTATAACTATTTTTCTTAAAATGTAAATCTGGGGAGTGTTTGACTCAAATATAACAAATAAAGGTGTATAATTGTTTTATTGGGGAAATTCAATTTTGGGTAGTATACTGATGATCTTTTAAATTTGAATTAAAAAAATGGCTTTTACGATTTGGTTCAGAATTGGTCTCGGGGATTATTTTACATTATCAATATTAATGTGTCTTTATTTATCTTAAAGAAATTAATTTAAGGGTAGTTTACTTACGAAAATATATAGAAAGTTTAACTTATTTAGAAATTGACGTTGAAAATTGAATCCAAATGGGAATTTAAGAAAAGTTTTTCTTAAAAAATAAAAATACTTTTTATATTTACAAATCACATGTTATTTTAAGTTTCGGTAGCTTACAAATAATTATTTTTGAAAATGTATATTTTGTTAGCTATATTTGAACAATTTGGTTTAAAATTTTCATATGAAGAGTGATTGCTGTAATAAAACAGATGATGTGTTTGATTTTATAAGGAAACATATTTAAGGGTAGTTTACTAAAAACCTATTTTGAAAACTATCTTCGAAGCCATAATATAGCGTTAACATGGACGGTGCGAGGGTTTGCGATACTTATAGTTGACATTTATTTTAGTACTTTTAACACTGAGGTTATTAAAGGTGTAACATAAAGTTTTGGGATGATTGTAACAATAAAGTTACCATACACTAAATAGGGTGGAGAGAGAATTTAAAAACTAGTGTGCTACGTTACACACTAAGGATCACTTCCAATGCACCCAACATCCTTTTGAAACTCTATATCCCTCCTACCAGTGATCTGGTATATTGTGAACCTGTTAGCTTAGACCACATAATCGGGTTATGCTCAGGAAACAGGAGTTTAACTAAGAAATTGTTAATAAGGATCTCTTTTACTAAATGTCATTTTCCTTCTTCTCGTCAAAGAAAAAAACATTTTCTTGAAATAAACCCTCATCCTATGCCATAAGGTAATTAAAAACAAGCTACTTATAGACAAAATTAGCAGTAGCAGATATGGAATAACAAAATTCCAGAGTCAGCAGAATATGTAGTAAAACGCGTGAAATAACAAAACTCCAGAGTCAGCAGAGTATGTAGTAAAACGCTTGGAATAACAAAACTCCAGAATAAGTAGAATATATAGTAAAACGCATGAAATAACAAAACGACAAGATAAGTAGAATATGTAGTAAAACGCATGAAATAACAAAACTCCAGAGTCAGCAGAATATGTAGTAAAACGCTTGGAATAACAAAACTCCAGAATAAGTAGAATATATAGTAAAACGCATGAAATAACAAAACTCCAAAACAAGTATAATATGTAGTAAAACGCATGAAATAACAAAACTCCAGGGTCAGAAGAATATGCAGTAAAACGCATGTAATAACAAAACTCCAGAATAAGCAGAATATGCAGTAAAACGCATGAAATAACAAAACGACAGGATAAGTAGAATATGTAGTAAAACGCATGAAATAACAAAACTCCAGAATAAGTAGAATATGTAGTAAC